>ML106795.1:0-10567 GCA_003697995.1 Taxidea taxus jeffersonii
AAATTTTTCCCCACTCCTGTTTGACAGTAAATTGGTAAAAAGACTGCCTGCTCTAGATTTTACTCTCTTTAAGTATAGAATGTTTCCTATTAAACAAATTGCCAATCATCCAGCCTTTACTACTTAGTCCTCTCTGACAAAGTGCCTTACTGGCTGTTTAATATTACCCAGCTTTTGTGGGCAAGTTTACAAACGTTGTTTAAAAAAAAAAAATCCTGCAATATTTAGTGATTGAAACAAGTCTTCTTGAATTTGTTTTCCTCTTAGCTCACTGGTTGGAAACACTTGTCATTTCATTATGTTTGATATCCTCACTATATAGAGTACATTTTGCAGCATAAACAATTTCCCTTGCGCCTAGTGGACATTCATGAATGTGTACTACACGCAAGAAAAAAATAAGTGAAAGGATGCTTGTTAGTTTTTTTTACTAAAAGTGAAAAGTTTAAAAATAATCTTTTCTATAGTAGATCTTTGAAAATAGGTAAAAGATTACATTTCTCAATGTTTTACACAGCTTGGAAAAGGACACTTTGAGAAATTACAAAGGGAAACTTTACCCCTGGAAAGGGTTCTCACACGTGTCATGTACTGAATCGCTCTGTTTTAAATGATTGTTTATTATCATCAAGAAGTGGTCTATGTATGTTATTTCATTTTTTAACTTTTGATATGAAATAATCAGTTTATTAATGATGTTAACTTTTATTGTGCTAATATAAACAGGAATATAATTTCTAATTCAATTTTAAGTAATTTTATTAGTACTACTAACTTTAAAGAAAATGAATTCAGTTTGTTACTCAGTGTTAAAGTATTCACCCCAAGGGAATGTCAGTCAGATATGATAATTTGTGAAAGCGCTGAGAATCAACTGTAAGTTACTATCAGCTTATCTATGATCACATTTGTTTAAATGTGACTTTAGGTATTCTTTTATGCCAAAAACAAACTCACATGAGCACATGACAGTCTGAGCTCTATAATCAGTGTGCTTCTGCTGTGCAGAAATATTAGGAACATATTGTCTAAATATCTTTGATAACTAAAATGTTTAATATTAAATGAAATTTGTTGTTACTCATCATTTTAAATCTGTTTTTTTCTTCTAATAAAGATTTAGATAAAAAAAAAACCTGTCTTTTTATTTCTTTAAGCTAGAAAATGAGAAAAGCTTTAGTTTTTAAAACCAACCACAGGCTGATAGAATCTCCTCTGTATCAACTAAGGGTTTGTTGTTTTGGGTTTTTTTTACTAGATTTATCTTTTTAAAAATTTCCATTTTTCTCTAGCCATGCATTGTCAAATAACTGAAACTGATAATTTATATGAAGTGAATAGGTCAAAACTAAATGGATAAGAGATGGATTTTTAAAACCCAAACAGTGGCCTAAATTAGTTGGTCTTTGTTTTAATTTACCAAAGGTTTGCTCAGTCCCTCATTTGGTTTTGCCAACATTGGAAGAAGCAAATCTTATCATTTTAAAGGCAGGGATGAATTTAGAGAAGGTTTGAAAAATGTGAACACTAACAATAGTTTTCTAAGACAAGATTAAGTATACCTATCAATAGCTTATCTTAAGCTAAAAGTTTTCTTTTACATCAGCTCTTCCTTAACAAATCTGTAAGAATCTGTTAATTATCTTAAATCATCAAAATTAATTTTTCTTTAAAATTTAATGGATTTCTTTCAATGGAAACATAAAATATTCTTGGAGTTTTCAGTGTTCTTTCAAAATGTTCCAAATCTAATTAGATGCTAATACAGTTAGTGATTCTTACTAACTTAAAATATAGTTTGGTTTCTGGAAGAAATCTAAATTCTACTTTAGATTTTAATAACTCCTACTTTTAGAAGATAAAGCACTAATCCTATTTCTAAAGTGTTTGAAACTAGACTATGATTAGATTTTTCTGTGTTGCCTACAAAGTTTAAGAGGTTTGTGAATCCATACACTAAAATTACACTATTAAAAGTTCTGGGGAGGGGCGCCTGGGTGGCTCAGTGGGTTAAAGCCTCTGCCTTCGGCTCAGGTCGTGATCCCAGGTCCTGGGATGGAGCCCCGCATCGGGCTCTCTGCTCAGTTGGAAGCCTGCTTCCTCCTCTCTCTCTGCCTGCTTGTGATCTGTCAAATAAATAAAATCTTTAAAAAAAAATTCTGGGGAATCACCAGGCAAAATGCAGTTATTATTTAAACTAATATTGGAAATGGGCTCTGTGTAACAATTCTGTATTTTCCTTTTACTGTACAGATGAATAGCACTCATTCCAATGTATGTTCTTTCACTTTTACAAGTGGTGCCTCAGGAAATTGTTCTTAAACTCTAACCAGGCACAGTAATTATCTCCAGTATTATCTGGTTCTGGGCTGGGGAACATGCTTTGTAAATCAGTCTTTGTTGGCATAAGATGGACAAAATTGAACGAAAATTATTATTGCAGACCATGGTATATGAAATGGTGTCTTGACATTTTTTCCAGGTTTTTTGCAACTATTATCCTTAAATGTTTGTTTTTAAAATATAGCTATATGATTATAAGAATACAATTCAACAAATCACAGATAAAAATAGCTTACCAATATAGCAGGAATCATTTACTTTCCCAAAGTAATTGTCTATATATCATGTTTTTTCTGCTAGAACTAACATGGATATTGAAGACTTCTCTGAGGACCTAAGTTACTTGTGAGTCTATACATCTCCCAGAAAACAAAGCTATCCCTCATTAAAACAAATGTGATTGATTCACTCATGAAAATTGAGTACCACATTATACAAGGCTTGGACATCAGGATAACATCAAGGTCATGGACCCTCAGGCCAAATCAGCCAACTTCTCCACAACTTTCCAAGAATAAAAGGTAGCTAAAAACAGCACCGAATCTGGCAATATCTTCTCTAATGTTTTTTGTGCTGGGAAGAATGGGGACTGTTATGGCACATTTGAAAGCAAGCAAGAGTTCTAGGGAAGGAAGATGACAGAGTAGGAAGATCCTAAGCTCACCTCTTCCAAGGGATACAGCCAGATAACACTTATATCAGGATAAACAACCCAGAAAAGAACCCAGAGACTGGCAGAACAGACTCTCCACAACTAAACGTAGAGGTCGCATCGAAGATGGTAGGTAGGACAGAGATGCCTTGGGAACTAAACAGACCCATAATAGTACTGTCTGCAGGAGGGAGGGATGCTCTGGGTGTGGAGGGGGAGAGGAGCAAAACTTCACACTAGGCATACCACACATGGGGAACCTGCACAAGAAAGAGGAATCCCTATAACGTTTGGCTTTGAAAAACCAGAGGGGTAGGGCACCTGGGTGGCTCAGTGGGTTAAGTCTCTGCCTTCGGCTGGGGTCATGATCTCAGGGTCCTGGGATCAAGCCCCACATCGGGCTCTCTGCTTGGCAGGGAGCCTGCTTCCTCCTCTCTCTCTCTTTGCCTGCCTCTCTGCCTACTTGTGATCTCTCTCTGTCAAATAAATAGATAAAATCGTAAAAAAAAAAAAAAAAGAAAGAAAAACCAGAGGGGTAAATTTTGTGAGTCTTACAATCAGTCGAACTTAAAATCTGTAACTTTAAAAATCAGCAGGCTCTCATCTGGGAGAGCTAGGAGGGCAATAAGAATCTGAGTCCCTACCCCTAAAGAGACAGCACAAGAAATAGCCCCACAGAGATACTGCACAGATGCTGCAGTGTGAAAAAGTCTGGGCTATACAGGAGGGAGATTTATTTACTATCCTCAGCATGTGTGCTGGAGGGGGAGGGATCTTTGAGAAATTTTGAGAACAAAATATCTGGAAAGTGCCATTTCCCTCCCCTGACTCCTAGTCTAGATATACAGAAACCTGCAAGAATAAGCATAGTGTCCACACTCTCTACCTTGCTTATGAACAGGGTGCCCCACCACTGCACATTTCTGTGGATTCATGCCCTCTAACCCAGCAAGAGTTTTACCTGAAAGCTGCAGGTCCCTTTCCATAGCAAAACTACATACCTTGCTGGCACCATGCACCCTGCTTCCACACTCTCCTGTGGAGTCCCCCCCTCTAACTCTGTGCAAGGAGTTTCTAAAGCAGCTCCAGTTCCCCTCCCATAGCAGATCTGTCCAAACCTTGCTAATATTGTACACTCTGTCCCTGCAATCTCCTGCAGACCTGCCCCTTCCATTACATCATTTGCTGAAGGATCCTGGCAGTGTGCAAGCACCCGACAAGGGTCAGAAGCACTCCAAAGTGATTCCTGCCTTAGGCAGAGGATAAAATAACCACCATTTCAACTGCAGCCCTAGCAAGGGGCTGGGGGCAGACTTCTGGTCTGACTGGGGGCCCCCACCAACAAAAGCTTCTCAGAGGAGAACAAGGGAAAGCACCCTGCAGTTCAGTGCTACATCATCTCTGGCAAATTACTAACTAGACTAATGCGACTGAAGCCCAAGGCAGCCCCAGACTGGCCCACTGATGACACAGGGTCCAAACGCTGCCCATGACAGAAAGGGAGCTATTGCAAATGACTGGACTAAAGGCAAATGCATTTCAGCCACAACAGCAGGATGCACACAACACAGGAGACACTTCTGAAGCACCAGGTTCTGGGGAATGGGTGATATTGCACTGCAGGTCACTACTTTCAGGAACAGGAGACATAGCTGATATTCCTAACATAGAGAAACAGACACAGAGAGCTAAACAAAATGAGACAGAAGTATATATCTCAAATAAAAGAATAGGACAAAATCACAGCAAGAGACTTAAAATGGAGGTAAGTTATATGCCTGCTAGAGAATTTAAAGTAATGGTCATAAAGGTACCTCCTGGACTTGAGAGAAGAGTGGAGGAACTCAGTGAGACCCTTAACAAAGAGAAAACATAAAAATTATTGAATTGACATAAAGACTCAATAACTACAATTAATACAATAAATGGAGCATGTAGTAAAACAGAGGAAGCAGAATTGATTAGTGACCTAGAAGACTGAGTAATGGGAAGCAATCAAGGTGAAAAAGAGAGAAAATAATAATAAGTAAAAATAGACTTAGGGACTTCAGTGACATTATCAAGCATAGTAACATTCACATCATACAAATCCCAGGAGGAGAAGAGAAAGAAAAGGGGGCAAATGTATTTCAAGATATAATAGCTGAAAAATTCCCCCAATCTGGGGAAGGAAACAAAAATCCAGATCAGATCCAGAAGGCGCAGAGAGCACCTAACAAAATCAACCCAAAGAGGTCCACACCAAGACACATTGTAATTAAAATGGCAAAAAGTAGTGATAATGAATGTTAAAAGCAGTAAGAGAAAACAGTTACTTACAAAGGAAACCTCATAAGGCAATCAGCTGATTTTTCAGCAGGAATTGCAGGCCAGAAGAAAGGGCCATGATCTATTCAAAGTGCTGGAAGGGAAGAATTTGCAGCCAAGAATATGATATGCAGCAAGGTTATCAATCAGAATAGGAGAGAGAAAGAGTTTTCCAGACAGACATAATTCAAGGAATTCATGACCACTAAATGATCCCTACCAGAAATGTTAAAGGAACTCTGCAAGTGAAAAACAAAAGCTATAAGTAAGAGTAAGAAAAATACAAAGCACACACAAAAAAGTATATATTAAAAATCAGGCAAGAGAAACACAAAAGGATGTAAAACATGATACCAAATATCTGAAATATGGAGAGGAGAACAGTAAAGGATGAGTTCAAAATTAAACAACCATCAGCTTAACATAGACAGCTATATACAGAAGATGTTATATATAAAATGGTAACCACAAATCAAAAAATAGTAATATATATGCAGAAAATAAAAAGTAAGAGATTCAAGAATTCTGCTAAAGAAAACTAACTAATCATGGGAGAAGACAGCAAGAGAAGAAAGGAGCAGAGAGGAACTACCGAAACAACCACAAAACAAGTAACAAAAAACAATAAATACACACATATTAAAAATTGCTTTGAATGTAAATGGACTAAATAAATACTCCAATCAAAAGACATAAGGTGACAGAATGGATAAGAAAGTTAAATCCATCTATATGTTACCTACAAGAGACTCGCTTCAGACCTAAAACACTTATAGGTTTAAAGCAAAGGGATGGAAAAATATTTATCATGAAAATGTAAGTAAAGAGAAAGCTGGGTTACCAATATTTATATTGGATAAAATAGACTTTAAAATAAAGATGGTAACAAGGAACAAAGAAGAATACTACAAAACCATAAATGGTGCAATGCAACAAGAAGATATAACAATTGTAAATGTTTTAGCACCCAACATGCGAGCACCCAAATATATAAAGCAGCTAATAACAAATATAAAGGAAATGATCAATAATGATACAATACTAGTAGGGGATTTTAACACCCCACTTAAATCAATGGATAGATCATCCAAACAGAAAATCAACAAGGAAACAGTGGCTTTGAGTGACACAATAGACCAGATGGATCTAACAGATATATTCAGAATACTGCATCCTAAACAGCAGAGTACACATTCTTCTCAAGTTTACATGGAACATTCTCCAGAAGAAATCACAGGTTAGGCCACAAAACAAGTCTCAACAAATTCAAAAAGATAAAAGTCATACCATACATCTTTTCTGACTATAACACAATGAACTAGAAATCAACCACAAGAAAAAATATGGAAGGAACACAAACACAAGGAAGTTAAAATGCTACTAAACAATGAATGGGTCAACCAACCAATCAAAGAAGAGATTAAAAAATATATGGAGACAAATGAAAATGAAAACACAATAGTCCTAAGGCACCTAGGTAGCTCAGTTGGTTAAGTGTCCAACTCTTGGTTTCAGCTCAGGTCCTGATCTCATGGATCAAGAGGTTGAGCCCTGCATTAGGCTCAAACTCAGCAGGAGTATGCTTGGATATTCTCTCCCTCTTCCGCTTTTTTCCACTCATGCTCTCTCTCTCTCTCTCAAATAAACAAGGAAGGAAGGAAGGAAGGGAACACAACATTTTCGAATCTTTGGGATACAACAAAGGGTGTTCTAAGAAGGAAGTTTATAGCATTACAGGCCTACCTCAAGAAGCAAGGAAAATCTCAATAACCTAATCTTACATATAAAGGAATGAGAAAAAGAAGAGCAAAAAAAGTCCAAAACTAGCAGAAGGAAGGAAATAATAAAGATCAGAGCCAAAATAAGCAAAATAGAAACTAAAAAACAACAAAAACAATAAAATGTCAATGAAATGAGGAACTGTTTCTTTGAAAAGATCAACAAAATCAATAAGGCTTTAACTAGACTAATAAAAAAGAGGACTCAAAATCATGAATGAAAGAGGAGTAATAACAACTGATATCACAGAAATACAAAAGATTGTAAGTATTATGAAAAAATGTATGCCAAAAAAATGGCAACCTAGAAGAAATGGATAAAGTCCTAGAAATATATAACGTCTCAAAATTGAATCAGGTAGAAACAGAAAATGTGAACAGGCCAATTACCCACAATGAAATTGAATCAATAATCACAAAACTATCAGTGAACAGAAGTCCAGAGTCAGACAGCCTCACTGGTGACTTCTACCAAACATGTGAAGAAAAAAGCAGAAAAAGCATTTGGCAAAGTACAAAATCCATTCATGATAAAAACTCTCAACAAAGTAGGATAGAGTGAACACACCTCAACATAATAAAAGCCATCTTTGAAAAAAAACACAGCTAATATCATACTCAATGTTGAAAAACTGAGAGCATTTCCCCTAAGGTCAAGAATAAGACAGAGATGTCCACTCTCACCACTATTAAACATAAGAAGTCCTGGCCACAGCAATCAGATTATAAAAAGAAATAAAAGACATCCAAACTGGTAGGGAAGAAGTAAAAAACTCTAGAATTGATAAATTATTTCAGTAAGTTTTCAAGATAAAAATCAATATAAAGAAATCTGTGGCATTTTTACATATTAATAATGAAGCAAGAGAAAGATAAATTAAGAAAACAATCTCATCTACAATTGCACCAATAATAATAAAATATCTAGGATAAACTTAGCCAAGGAGGTGAAAGACCTGTACTCTGAAAACTGTAACACACAGATGAAAGATACTGAAGAAGAAACAAACAAATAAAAAGATATCCCATGCTCACGGATTAGAAGAACAATGTTAAAATGTCCATACAACCGAAAACAATCTACAGATTTAATGCGATCTCTGTCAAAATAGTAACATTTTTCACAGTACTAGAACAAACAATGCTAAAAAATTTTGTGGAACCACAAAAGACCCCAAATAGCCAAAACAATCTTTATTTTTTTAAGATTTTATTTATTTGACAGAGAGAGATCACAAGTAGGCAGAGAGGCAGGCAGAGAGAGAGAGGAGGAAGCAGGCTCCCCACTGAGCAGAGAGCCCGATGCGGGGACCCCAGGACCCTGAAATCATGACCTGAGCCGAAGGCAGAGGCTTTAACCCACTGAGCCACTCAGGCACCCCTAGCCAAAACAATCTTAAAAAGAAAAACAAAGCTAGTGATATCACATTTCCAGAATTCAATATATACTATAAAGCCGTTATAATCAATACAGTATGGTACTGCCACAGAAAAAGACCCACAGATCAACGGAATAGAATAGAAAGCCCAGAAATAAACCCACAGTTATTTGGTCAATTAATCTTTGACAAAGGAGAAAATAATATGCAATGGGAAAAAGTCTCTTCAACAAATGGTGCTGGAAAAACTGGACAGCTACAAGAAGAAGACTAAAACTGGACCACTGGCTTACACTATACACAAAATAAAATGGATTAAGGATTAAATGTAGACCTAAAACCATAAAAATGCTAGAAGAGAGCACAGGCTGTAATATCTCTAACATTGGCCAGAGCAACGTTTTTCTAGATATGTCTCCTGAGGCAAGGGAAATAAAAGCAAAAATAAACAATTGGGACTATGTCAAAATAAAAAGTTTCTGCACATCAAAGGAAACAAACAAACAAAAACAAGACAACCTACCAAATGGGAGAAGATATTTGTAAATGACATTTCCAATGACAAGTTAGTCTCCAAAATATGTAAAGAACTTACACAACTCAAAACAATCCAATTTAAAAATGGGCAGGAGAAGTGAACAGATATTTTTCTAAAGAAAACATACAGTTAGCCAACAGACACATGAAAAGATGCTCAACATCACTCATCATCAGAGAAATGCAAATCAAAACCACAATGAGGTGCCACCTCTCACCTGTGAGAATGGCTACAATCAAAAACACAAGGAACAAGTGTTGATGAGGATGTGGAGGAACAGGAGCCCTCATGCACTGTTGATGAGAATGCAAACTGGTACAATCACTGTGGAAAAGAGTATGGAGGGGATACACCTGGGTGGCTTTGTCGGTTGAGCAGCTGCTTTTGGCTTAGGTCATGATCTCAGGGTCTGAGGATTGGGCCCCATGTTGGGCTCCCTGCTCAATGGGAAACCTGCTTTTCCCTCTGCCTGCCATTCCCTCTCCTTTCTCTCTCTCCCTCTCTCTGTCAAATAAATAAATAAAATCTTAAAATATATATATAAAGATTCCTCAAAAAATTTTAAAATAGAATTTCCATGTGACCCAGTAATGATACTACTGGGTATTTGCCAAAAGAATATGAAAACTCTAATTTGAAAAGATACATGCATCCCTATGTTTGTTTCAGCATTATTTACAATAGCCAGATTATAGAAGCAGCCCAAATGTCAATCAATAGATGAGTGGATAAATAAGTGACACATATATATATATATATATATATATATATATATATATTTAGCAGTATACTCCCTACATCCATCCGTATCACTGCAAATGGCAAGATTTCATTCTTTTTTATGGCCTAGTAATATTCCATATACAATATACTGCTAAATAAAATAAGTCAAAGACAAACACCATATGATTTCACTCATATGTGAAATTTAAGGAAAAAAAAAAAAGCAAAGAAGAGACAAAACAAACCAAAAAACAGACTCTAAACAGTAGAGAACAAACTGATGGTTACCAGAGGGAAGGTGGGTAGAAGGATGGATGAAATAGGTGAAGGGAGTTAAGAGTACACTCATCATGGTGATCACTGAGTCATATACAGAATTGTTGAATCACTATATTGTACACCCAAAACTAATACAACACTGTATGTTAACTATACATAATAAAAATTTTTAAAAAGCAATCAATTCAATTTTACTATTTGAAGTCACTTTCTTTTTTAAATGCGTTGTTTCTTTTTGCCCAGTCCTTTATATCTACTATATGATTTGGAATACTTTAAGGAAGCAGAGGAAACAATCTTGTGAATGAAGTAAAATATGCTTCTATTTAAGGTTTGCAAATATGGGCATTTTAATATTCTGGCCCTTTGCTATTTTAAAACACTATGTTTTGGGGCACTGGGGTGGCTCAGTTAGTTAAGCATTGTGTGTATCTTCCTTCAGCTCAGGTTCTGATCCTGGGGTCCTGGGATTGAATCCCAAGCTGGGCTCTCTGCTCAGTGGGAATCTGCTTCTCCCTCTGCCCCTCACCTCTGCTTGTGCTCGCTTAGCTCACTCTCTCTGAAATAA
>ML106795.1:10967-49518 GCA_003697995.1 Taxidea taxus jeffersonii
TCACTCCAGCTCACTCTCTCCTTCTTTCTCATTTCTCCTTGCCTATAAGAAATTGAGGTTCTAATAAGGTCTTTGAAAAGAAATGAGGTTGGGAGAGGAAAAGGAAGAATAAAAATGAAGACGTCCAATAGAAGCCTGGGTTGTGCTATAAATATCAGGTTCATGGAATGAGTTCTGAGCACCAGGGATGGCAAATGACAGAGATCAGGAGTAGAGCATATTGGGTATTAGGATGGGCTTTAGAACCAGGTATCAGGTTAGCTTTGAATCCAGGTTACCCTGTTACTACATGACCATGGACAAAGTATTTAACTGCTCAGAAGCTTTCTTAGCTGGAAATGGCATTATGTGCATTGTGCCTGGGATTGAGAGGGCCTGGTACACAGAAACACTCCCTGCCTAGTAGCCATTAATGATGTTCTCTTGACTGAGGACCTATTATGCCCTTGATGATTGGACTTTGCAACTCCTTAGGTCCAGCAGGCAGCTTACTTTGGCTTCTCTGAGAAGCTGGTGAAGGGCATCATAGTGGAAGTCTCTTCCCATCACCAACATCACAGCCAGGCCAGAGTAAATGTCCTTAGTACATGGGTGGCTCTCAATTCTGCCCTGGAGTTTCATTCCAAACCCCACATGAGATGTCCTTAACAAAGCTTGAATTCTTGGCTCACTAATGCAGACCGTTTTTTAGTAACCAAGGAAAATTTCACTGAGATTTTAGCTTTTCTGACTCATACTTTATCACTATCACCTTCCCCTTTTATTCTAAATTCCAGCATTAAGCCAGGTTTGTGAAGTTAGTAAATTGGATGGCATTCCTACCATCTCTTAACCTTTACTTGTTCTTTAGGTAATGCTGAAATCCAGTAACATTTCAACCTAATGTTGCACAACGGCACAATTGCAGCCTTCAAAATTGGGGCCAACGATCTACTCTTTATATATTTGGTTGGTGGCTTTTCTCTGAAGACACTGCTCCAGGAGTTTCTGTAGATCTATGGAAGATCTTTCATTCTGCTTCCCTACCCTGGGTTCTTGGGCAGGAAGCCCTCGATAAACTGCAAGTTTTAGGCCTTTCTTGAGGACTGTTTCAGCCTTCTATGAGGGCTCCTGTTTTCCTGAGGCAGAACAATATGGCCCCACAAATCTTAAATAAAATCATCTGAGAAAGAAATCATGTTTAAAAGCAAGTGTTCCTTTTCTTTTGACAGGTCCTAATTAGCTTGTGGTGGCCATTAAAAAAAAAAAAGGAGCAGCTAGAAATCATTTTATGCCATGTCATTTAAATAATTACAGTGTTTAACTCACCGTATAAACTGATTAATAGGCAAATCCTTTTGTCATCTACAACATGGAACCTTAAATTCCAGTGTGTTGTTGGAATATGGCATCAAGAGAAATCAAACTACTAAAAGATTTTGGAAATTGTACAATCGTGTTCTTTTTAATAAGGCTTGCTAATTTATCAGGGTATTTTTAGACTGCTAATTTAGCATTTATATGATAGAGGCAAAGAATATCTGAGCACAAAATGTTTCCTAATTCAAGAAGTACATGTGAAAGGAAAAAAGTTTGGTACAAAACATAATAAATGTTGAGAATGTTTCCACATTTTCCTAGTTTATAATTTTAAAATTAAGTTATTTCTTTAATTTTTAATTTGAAATTTTTTTGGAAAACAAAATTGTTTTATATTTGCTATTTGGAACTTCTTTTTTAAATGATTTTCATTTGCTCCTGACACAATCTATTGTCCTTGTTACTGTTTTGCATATGTAAGTCTTGGGCATAGAAGCCGTTCTTGAGCTGGTTTTTATCAAGTGTGGGTCATTATGAAATAGTCACTCTCAAATGATACTTAATGGAACTTAAAAGCAGAAAATAAACCACAAATAGGGAGGCCCCTTGATGGGCCTTGATTGCCTCCAAGCACTATGCCAGCAGTGTGTGTGCCTGCACGTGTGCAAGATGGGCAAATGTGTGTATATTAAGAGGGGGTATGTTGTGTGTGCCTGGTATACAGGAGAGCATATGAGTCCATCTCATCTACTGTTAGTGTCTCAAAAATACAAAAACAATCTCTATAAGAAGCTTAGCCAAATACCAAAACTACCTTAAGATTAAAAACAGAAATAAGAGCTGATCTAAAATGTTTCCTATTATGTTCTGCTATCTCTCCCCAAGCCACTGAAAACCCTCATTAGGTTTATAACATGGTGAGTTTGGAGGGAAGACCATTACTGACACAATCTTCAAAGGGGAGAGTCACAACTACGGCAGCACCAGCTATTTGGCTGTCATTTGTTCTCTAGCCAGCTTTTAGCTGAATTCACATTAAAGTGTGCCATGTGTATTTCATTCAAGCTCCAGAGAATTGGAATTCCTGCCAGTACCACCCAGTAAGCCCCTGAAGAAGCAGCTGCTTGATCCAGGATGTGCTTACATCCATGCAGAACTGCTCCAAGAATTTTTCCCACCTGGCATTTACTACTTGAATATCAAGCATCTATGAGGTGCCCCAGTCCTCCAGGACCCCAGAGTACTGGCAATGGTCCTCACAGGACCCAGAGGCAAATGCATGGGAATAGATCCTGCCACGAGATCTTTCCTCAGCTTTGAAAAAAAATTCAACTTGATAGTTAACAAACTCTTTCTGGATGGGAGTAATGAAGAAAAATTAAAAGTATATCAAATTTTCCATGCCCCCTGCTTTCCCTCTAGAGAAGACATTACAAGTACTTATTTATAGCCCCCATTAGATTATAAGCTCGATGAGGACACAGACTGCATCTGTCTTGTTCTTTACTCTCTCTTGCTCCTGTCATATATAGCTGCTCATTAAATGTTTCTTCAATAAGAGGATGAGATGGGAGAATATTTCATGGAAAAAGTAGAATGTGTATTATCTTTGGAAGGATATTGAGGGTTGGTATACGATAATGAAGAAATATGTTATAGATAAAAAGAAAACAGGAATTCCAAAAGGGAGGCAAAAAAGAGAAATGAATTCCACATTTTGAACACCAGTTTGTGCACTGTTGGGGCAGGTATAGCGGACAATTGTTGATGAAAGACTATAGGGGCTTGAAGTATAGCATAACAAGTATTTAGGCAAGGGAGCCATGAAAGCCCCAGGAGTGAATACCATCTCAGAGAACGGGTGTGAGGCAGGAGGCAGGAGGGCTGGGGAAGCATCTTGGCATGAAGTCCACAAACACTAAGCAGTAAGATTCAGAGACCAGAAGAGAGAAAAAGAGAGAGTAACCCAAAAGGTAGAATAAGGATATCCTTATCATTTAAGGATCAAGACTGTTTCTTTTATCTCCTTCTCATATCACCAGCTGGCAGGGCGCCTTGCTGCTGGCTACCAGGGTTTGGGGGCATGGTGCAACACCCACACACTCACTCTTGGACAAGTTACTTTACCTCTCTGAAATTCAGAATTCTCAGTAAAGCTGGGATGACACCTGCCTCTTGGAATTGGGATAAAAGTGTTAAATGTAATAAGGCATCTAAAGCACCAAACATTCAGTACCTGACATATCACAGAAGAGACTGATTATAGATAGATAGATAGATAGATAGATAGAGATACAGATATAGATATAAATATAAATATAGGTAGATAGATAGATACAAATATCATTTTCTTTCTCCCACTTAACCACTTAGTCCTTAGAAGACAAGTTTAAGACCTTGCTTGGCCACTACATTGATGTGTGATCATGTGCCTCAATTTCCTCACTGAAGAAACATGAGGGAATAGGATGGTCTATCTCTAAACTACCTTCAAGCTCTAAAATTCTCTAACTCCCAGGATGCAAGGAGGAGTGGTTGGGGATCACATTTTTAAGTTTTTTAAGAATGTGATTTCTCAGGAGAGGCGGAAAATTACAAAATAACTAGTCTTCTCTTAGCCTCTTTACTAAGCTGTAAGAATGCCATGACAATACTTTCTGATCTTCTTCCACACACAGGTAATGGATGTGTCTGTGAGACTTAATTCTTAGGAGAATCACCCATGAGTGAAGGGAAGGACTTAAGTCCATGAGAGAAACTCCTGCTTTCCCTCGAGGCACTGGAAAATTAAGTGTGTTAGCGTGGACAGAAATACTGGAGTGAATAATGAAAGCACAGGTGGTGGCTATAAATGCTGAGAGGAAGGATATCAAATGCAGAGTTGGCATTACACTGAAAGCACATTTCTACACAAATCTTCATGGTGTTAGTTTAGTAAGTGTACTATCTCCAGAGCCATAGGCTTTTATAACAATTATGTCACCAACCACACTTACCACCTCTCCCCCACCCCCACCCCCCACCCCAAGCCCAAGACTGCCTCAGGCAAGGGCCTAAGCAACCAGTGGTGAAATGCTTCAGTACCTGGCTCCTATTGTCCCACCAGATAATGATGACTTTTGTGATTCTGGCCTTGTTCTTTGGGTCCCACCACCGTCCTCTCAGGATGAGGTCTTACATAGAGACAGCACTCAGAAATGCAGGGTGAATTGGATAAAAGGTAGGAAACATGCCCCCAAAGTCCTAGTCACCCTCAGTAATGGCTAACAGTATGAAGCTATCTAAGCCTTTTTTAAAGTTTATTTCATATTTTCAACCTATATGAGTTTAGATAATTAGTGATAATTAATGGTACTTCCATTCATTTGTTTTGAACAGTTCTTTCTGCTTTGAAGCATCTCCTCAAGAAGCGCTGGGTCTAGGGCACCTGGGTGGTTCAGTGGGTTAAGCCTCTGCCTTGGGCTCAGGTCAGGATCTCAGGGTCCTGGGTTGGAGGCCCGCATCAGGCTCTTTGCTCAGCAGGGAGCCTGCTCCCCCCCCCCGCCCCCACCGTCTGTCTCTCTGCCTACTCTTGATCTCTCTGTAAAATAAATAAATAAAATCTTAAAAAAAAAGAAGCACTGGGTCTGATGGAGGTAGCAGATGCATAAATAGAAATTACAGAGCAGACCATGAATCATCATAAAGAAAGTTAAAAAAAGCACTGTGAATTAAAGGAGAAGGTGATGTTCGAGGAAACAGAAAGGTTTTGTGGACTGAGGGTATTTGTGTGAAGATTCTGAGTAACAGAAAGAAAAGGAGCAAGATGACATCTTAAGCAAATTATAGAGCCTGAGCAAGGCATGAGGGCATAAAGGGAAGAATACATCCTGAAAACAACTAGTCAGATTAAATGTAGGCTACTTAGATAAATTAGGTCAAATGTAGGCTGGGATCGTAAGGGTTAAGGCAGAAGCACAGGTTGAGGTTTTATTGTGAAGAGATTTTATTTACTATTCAATTATGTAAGCCACAATATTTTAGCAGGAAGAACAGGATCAAAGTTTAGGAATAGTAACCTGAAAATTGGACTAAAAAAGAAAACATCTGGTTTCTGGGGCTCTCACTACAAGAGTAAGTGTCTTGCTCCCCAGAGTGTGGTAGGTAACCAGCAGCTTTGGCACCACCTGGAGCTTGTTAGGAATGTGGAAACGGGTTGTTCCAGGCCTACAGAATCAGAATCTGTATTTGAATGGGATCCCTGGGTGATCGACATGCTCATTAAGAGATAAGAAGCATTGGTCAAAGGAGGGCTTAGGGGAGCCTGAATATAAGCAGCTGCTCAAAGATGATCGAGGAGACCAAGAAGAGATGTGGAGAGGCAATGCAAGGCATCTAGGGCATTTGAGGCTTTGCACTGGGACCAAGAGAATGGTGGGGTCCTTCTCAGGAAGAAAGGATGTAGAGCTCATTGGATGATAGGAAAGGTGAAATTATGCCTTCACTTACAGAGGTGGAGAAGCCTTACGGGAATACCTAGGTATAGATGCCCAGAAGGTATTTGGAGCACATTAGATTACAAAGTCCTTTTATAGACATTTAAAGAGGTTAAAAAAAGAAAAGAAAATCACCTGTAGTGTTGGAATAGAATAAGAAAATGTCACAACTCAAAGGATAACACAGATAACATAGATGTCATCTAGTTCAACCCTCTCTTATAATGGGAGGAGTTGTAGGTCCAGGAAGGGGAAGTGATCTTGACAAATGATGCAGAAAAAAACTACCTCATCCAGATACTTGTTGCCTGACTGCCAACCCCAAGGTTTATTCCACGTCACTGTGACTCTAAAATTATTGGCCTTTTTTTTCAGGAATGCTGAAACTGGCTTCCAGGAAAATATGGCTAGAAATCCCAAAAGAATCAATGGAAATCTTAGCAAATGCCTCAGCGAGAAAACTTCATGAATTTTGTAAAGTAACCACCTTGTATGGTTCACAGACTTCAGTCAGGTTTTAGGGTTATTTCAGAACATATTTAGTATTGGCATACCAAGACCAACTCTAATCTGGGGAGTTTATTATATGATAATCATACTAACTAGAATTTATATAGCACTTACCATGTGCCTGGGACTCTAGTATGTATGTATGTGTGTATGTATGTATGTATATATATATATATATATATATATATATATGTGTGTATATATATATATATGGACTCAATACAACAACTACATGAAATAGGCACTAACACTCTCCTCCATTTTACAGATAGAGAATCTGAAACACAAACACATTAAATAACCTATCCATGGTCACACAACCAGTAAGTGGTGCTGCTAGGATTCAAACATGCAACAGCTTAGGAGGAGATCAGATGTTTTTCCTCTTTTTCATGTAAAAGTGTAGAACTTTTGGCAAGCATCAGTTCTGACTCCACAGACTGTTGGGCTAACAGAAGTGCTTGGCTTGGGGTCATGCATTAGACTATATCCTCTTTGGTTAATCCATGTGCAGTGCTGATCTAACACTGGCTTCCATCCAGTGATGTTAATCCACTTCCATATCCTTTTTAATGCTTTTCAGTCCCATTATCTTGAGGTCATTTCTAGTGACCACCTTAATGTGTTTGCCTCTCAGTGTGTTTCAGTAACAGGACTGCTTCTATTGTTTTTCAAGGACAAACACTTCTTACCTGGGTTTTCCCTTCTTCATCTTTGGACTTGAGATATCTGTTTTGGGAGAGTTGAGTTTCCTTAGATGGAAGTCAGGGGCACTGGCTGTGGTTGTCTCCCTCTTTCGATCCTGAGGAAGATTCTTCCAGCGTGCCACCTGTGCCTCCTTTGCAGCATTGTTTGGTAACCATGCTCCGACTGTGTTTCCCTTGGAAGATGCTGGCACAGCTTCCCTGAAATAAATCCTCCCAGCTGGAGAGAGAGCCTGGGCTGAGGGCGGGGTGCAGAAGCAGAGACTGTCTTATGGGGACCTTCATTAATGGCCTTGTGGGTTGCCTTGATTTTCCACACGTCTGACCAAGTCAATTTCCTGTCTTGGATCTCTTTCTTTCTTGTCAAATCCCAAGTTTTCTGCTCTTTATTCTTGGCCTGCCCGTGTGGGTGATTGATTTTAATTATTCTGCTTGAAATGTACCAAGAGTTTGCCTTCTGGAAGAGTCTGGAGCAGTGTCAGAAGAAGGGTCCAAAGTTTAGTTTTCCCAAATTATAAAACAAAGTCTATTTTCTTCCCTTCCTCCCTCTCATCTTTTTTTCTTTTTTAAAAACAAACAAACCAAAAAAATTAAATTTATATACAATGAAATTGACCTTTTAAATCTATGATTCTATGAGTTGGAGCAAATGTAGAGTCATGTAACACCAGCATAATCAATTCTTTTTTTTTTTAACTCCAACTCTTGGAACAAAATATTAAACAAACATGCTAATACTCTGTATCATAATAAAACTATTATTAGCATAAGACTTGGTGGCTTTTCTTTCTCTAAAGATTGTTATTCAAAACATTTTAAACATTGCAATATTTTGTTTCTCTTTAAGAGGACTTTCTAGTTCCTGAATATGCAGATATAAATAAACAAGATTAACATTTTCATGGCCGAATACAGTTGATTCTACCAAATGTACCTTTAAATTTCTTGGACTAGTGAGTATGAATGGTGTTTTGATTATTCGTTTTGAAGAATCTTGCTTTTATTACTTTGAGCGGTTACTTATTAAGGGCAAGATAGGTAAATCTTATCCAGCTGAGAAATGATGTTTACATTTCATAATGTAAAAAACAATGTTGTGAAAACAAAATAAGGCACACAAATGTAGTCAACTTTGACTCTCACATTGAACCATGATTTCCAGACTTGGGGAAAAGTAATCATCATATGAGAATGTGGCTAAGGGGAACAATCTGTTTTCAGCTTTATATTTGAAGCCAAAAAATATAGAGTAAAAAAGAATTTGATTAATGAAGAATAATCTGTATGATTCTGAATGGCAAAACAAAAAAGCTCAGAAAGTCAACTTAAATAGTCTTGACTTTTAAGTTCTTGAGAAAAAATATTTTTTCCTTAGATTTCTTTACTGAAGAGTCTTTGCATACTCCATCCATTTCTTCCTCCCACCTCTCATTCTCCAAAACCTAGCTGACAGAAATCTTTCTCTGAAAAGCAGTTCTAATTCTCAGGGTAGAATTAGCCATTCTCTCATCTGTGTTCAGCTCAGACATCTTCTAGAGATAACCATCATGTGCAACAAACCTCTCTTTATAAGTCTGTCTTCCCCCTTGGGCTGTGAACTCCATAAGTAAGTGGTAATGGCTTATTCACTCTTGTTTTGACAGAGGCCTAGCAAAGAACCCACTTGTTGATGAATGAAAAATGAATAAATATCACTGAGAAGTTAATTAAATGGCCAATATTCATACTCATTTAAATTAATATTGTAGGGCACAGCAAGATGTTGGGAATACAATGATGAACAAAAAATTGTCTTGGTCCTTGCCCTTGTGAAGTGTACAGTCTGGTGAGGGAGAAGAATGTTAATAAATATTATCAATTTCAGAGAGGGTTTTTTTTTTATGATTGGTAGAATGCATTTTAAATCAAGTGGGTTAATATAATTTGTATTACCATTTTTATGGTACTACTAAGTTTTGATATTACTCTGATGAGATTTTAGTTTCAGCAAAGAGCTACTAAATATGACACTAACATAATCAGAAAATATTTTGGTGTTTTTATTTCTTGGGTTTTCTTGTTTGAGTTATTAAGTTACAATATATAAATATTAAGTTTCATGTATTTAATATCAATGGAATCTTTGTAAAGAGAACAAAAAATTCAGGTTAGAAGATGACAGTTCTAATTCTAGGTCTTCCACTAAGCAACTCTGTGTCTTTAATTGTTAACAGATCTCTCTCTTAGCATACAGAGCTCTAAGAAAGGATGTTATGAGGCCTAGATAAAAACAATAAAATCTAATAAATTTAAAAATACAATGATATTATAAATTTTAGAGAAGTTATCCAATTCAAGTAAGGGAGTACTTATTGAGTGTCTTCTCTGTTAGGCACACTGGCCCAGATAACATAAATGAGGGATCTGAGAATAGGAGCTACTCTGTAGAGGGAGGAAAAGGAGTTTCTTGATTTTTTTTTTAAAGATTTTATTTATTTATTTGACAGAGAGATCACAAGTAGGCAGAGAGGCAGGCAGAGAAAGAAGGGGAAGCAGGCTTCCCGCTGGGCAGAGAGCCCAACGCAGGGCTCGATCCCAGGACCCTGAGATCATGCTGGGTGGCTGTGCAAGATGGGAAGGGACTGATAACAGTGCTCGGACAGAACAAAGGTTTAAGGGACAATTGCTGGGACCAGGCGGATGCAGGCACAGACCTAAGCCTACAGTTCCTGGGACACCAGAGCAGATGCCCGCCCATGGCTGAGAGAACCCAGCACTGACCTGAGTCAGTGATCCCTGGCTGGCCACAGGCTGTCACTGCAGCTGCCTCTGCTGCTGCAGCTGCAGCTGAGAGAACCTAGTTTGGACTGGAGACAATGGTCCTGGAACAGCAGCTATAGGGGCCAGGCTCACCTGGATGGGTATTGCTCATGGTTTTGGTGGCATGGAGTGCAGAGACAAGTGGGGCCTTGGCTGATCACTGGGAAGGTCGCTGGGGGGCACCAGTTTATTTTGCTCTGACCCCCCCAAAAGGTGGGAAAAGCTGCCAGGGAACAAAAGCCTCCAGAGAACAAAAGCCCAAAAAAACTATTTCCAAGGAGCCCAACCCCTTAATAGGGGGCAGGGCAACTCTGCCTAAGTAAATTGACTGGAAACCAACTCAGCAGGCCCCTCCCCCAGAAGAAAAGCTAGAAGAACAAGAGGACAACAACCACAGGGTCCATTAAACTGTAAAACCCCAACACTAGGGGAAAACAGTATATCAAGCTCCTGGTATTACCTCACAGCCTGTATATTTCTTAGATAAACTTTTCCCTCTTTTTTTTTTTACGTACTTATCATTTCAACTAAATGTTTAATACAATGTATTCCATAGTAACTTTTTAACCTGAACTTTTTCATACATATACTTTTTTTTCCTTTTTCTTTTTTATATAATGTATATAAACTTCAAACGTAGTCCAATACTGCCTTTATATATACCAGTTCTAATTTCCCTGTATCTCTGGGAAGTAGAGTTCTCCAACAAAGATAACAAAATACGTCCAGGAAGAACTGAAATACCCTTTCTCACCCACATCAAGGGATTATAACCACCTTACTGTCACCTCACTCTTTTTATTTTTCTATTTTTTCTTTTTTGTCAGCCTTTTGTTTGTTTTGTTTTGTACTTTATAAATCTTACTCTTGGGGCTCATTTTGGCTGGATTTTTTTTTTTTCTTTTTGGTGGTAACTTCCGATTGCTCCAAAACTTCCCAGGGTGCACATTGCCTAGACAGTGGTTAATATTTTCAGCTGTACATTCCCTCAACCACAACTCCACAGAATAACTAGGAGGAGGAACTCCCAACAAAGAAAGACCCAGAGACAATGGCCTCTCCCATAGACCTAATGGATATGGATTTAAGCAAGATGTCAGAAATAGACTTCAGGGACGCCTGGGTGGCTCAGTGGGTTAAGCCGCTGCCTTCAGCTCGGGTCATGATCCCAGGGTCCTGGGATTAAGTCCCGCGTCGGGCTCTCTGCTCGGCAGGGAGCCTGCTTCTCCCCTCCCCTCTCTGCCTGCTTGTGTGATCTCTGTCTGTCAAATAAATAAATAAAATCTTAAAAAAAAAAAAAAGAAATAGACTTCAGCATAGCAGTTATGAAGACAATAGTCAGGCTGGAGAAAACTATTATGGCAACATAGATTTGTTAAAAGCAGAAATGAGATCTGGCAGAACTTAAAAATGCTATCAGTGAGATACCTAATCTAGATACTCTAACAGGGTAAATGAAGCAGAAGAATGAATTAGTGATCTTGAAGACAAACTAATAGAAAATAGGGTGTGGGGGAGGAGGCCTGGAACAAACAGCTTAAAATCCATGAAACAGAATACACCAGTTAGAATGGCAAAAATTAACAAGGCAAAGAAACAACAAATGTTGGAGAGGATGTGGAGAAAGGGGAACCCTCTTACACTGTTGGTGGGAATGCAAGTTGGTGCAGCCCCTTTGGGAAACTGTGTGGAGGTTCCTCAAAAAATTAAAAAATAGAGCTACCCTATGACCCAGCAATGGCACTACTGGGTATTTAACCCAAGGATACAGATGCAGTGAAAAGAAGGGCCATATGCACCCCAATGTTCATAGCAGCAATGTCCACAATAGCCAAACTGTGGAATGAGCAGAGATGTCCTTCCACAGATGAAAGGATAAAGAAAATGTGGTCCATGGAATATTACTCAGATGGGATATTACTCAGCCATCAGAAAGGATGAATACCCAACTTTTGCATCAACATGATGGGACTGGAGGAGATTATGCTGAGTGAAATAAGTCAAGCAGAGAAAGTCAATTGTCATATGGTTTCACTTATTTTTGGAACATAAGGAATAGCATGGAGGACATTAGGAGAAGGAAGGGAAAAATGAAGGGAGATAATCAGAGGGCGAGAGGAACCATGAGAGATTGTAGACTCCAAGAAACAAATTGAGGATTTTAGAGAGGAGGGGGCTGGGTGAATTGGTTGGCCCAGTGATGGGTATTAAGGAGGGCACAGAGTGCATGGAGCACTGGGTGTTATACATAAACAATGAATCTTGGCACACTACATCAAAACTAATGACATACTGTATGGTGACTAACGTAACATAATAAAAAAGTACTAAGAAAAAATAAAAAGAACAGACCAAGATGTTAGGAACGTATGTGCTAATGCCAAAGTCAGAGTAAAATAAATAGTGAGGAATATAAAACCCTCTTTGAAGGATGGAGAAAAGGTTCAGAAGATGATTAAAAGCAGGCAATTCCCACAAAGTGTGTTGAGGGGGGCTAGTAAAATTGCCTGATAGTGGGACTTTGAAAGTGGAAAAGTGGTAGCCATAGTCGCTGATGCCAGACTGTAGCATATGTAAATGGAGGTTAGGGAACTGATTTTGATGATGGAGGGAAGACACAGCAAAGCCCAGAAATCTTCACATGGTTGGAACTACGTTATTTTACCTGCATTGATCTTCCAATGAAGAACATTAAGAATTCTTCTCACAGTCATCAAAGAAGAATCAAGCTTCTACATATGCTGTACTGGTCCCAGGCCTGGGCTCCATTGGATGACAGGCAAGACAAATGATAGCAGCAGTTCCAGAAAAGGGGAACCCCGGGAGAGGGAACTGTGAAGCTAAGGTCCATGAGAAATGGAACAGTGAGACAAGGGGGGTTAAGGAGAAACAGGACAAGCTCCATAAATGTTTTAAGAGCTGTCATATACAGTCTTGGTCTGTGAGTTCCTGGAGGCTGGGCTAGAATCCATACAAAGAAGTTATAAAGTGTATAATTCACCTGAACTTATGTTTAACCAATATCTTGGATAAGAAGAGTGTGGGGATATAAACACAAATGAAAGTTGACTTTCACCTCACACCATCTCTTTAAAAGTGCTCTTTGACTGCCTCTCTGCGTACTTGTGATCTCTGTCTATCAGATACATAAATAAAAATCTTAAAAAAAAAATTAATAAAAAAAAAAGTGCTCTTTGAGAGTAGTCTTTCTCTACCTGGATGAAAACTTGGGCAATCCCATGATTTTTCTGTTCCTTTTTACATAAAAAAGAAAGCTCTATGGCTACTTAGAGTAAAAAATACAACTTCAAACCAGTAATTAGAAATGATGGGGTCCAGAGAAGATGGCAGAGTAAGAGGACCCTAAGCTCACCTTCTCCCATAGATACCACTAGATTACACCCACATCAGTTTAAATAACCCAGAAAATTACTTGAAGATTGGCAGAACAGACTCTCCACAGTTAAATATATATAGAGAATAGACTACATGAAAGTACATAGGAAGGGCCGAGATTGGTGTCCTAAGCTAAGTGGATCCATGGGACTGTCCACAGGAGAGAATGATGCTGCTGTGTGGACATGGAAAGCTGAAGAGAAACAGACTCTGACACCAGGGAACCCACTCTAGGAAGACAAATGCCCATAACATTTGCCTTTAAAAACCAGAGGGGCTGAGTTTCATGAGTTCCTAAAATCAGTGGGATTGCACACCTAGAACTTTAAAATTAATAGGCTCATGGGAGAGCTGGGAAGGTGAAAGGGTGAAAGGAAACAAAGTCCCTCTTTTAAAGATAGTACAACAAATAGCCTTATGGAGATATGACATAGAAGCAGCAGTTTGAAAAACACTTGAAATATATAGGAGAGAGACTTGTTTACTAATCTCAGAGCCAGGAACAGAAGAGTTGATGGGCACCATTTCCTTCCTCTGCCCCTTAGCATAAACACACAGACACCTGTGTGGCACCAACACCCACTACCTAACTTGCTATCAGTGCACAATGCCCTTGCATTCTCCTACAGACAAGTTCCCTACAGTCAGGCCTCATCTCCAGGTCCTTTCCCACAGTAGACTTAGGCAAACCTTGCTAACACCATGCATCCTGCCCCTGCACACTTCTGCAGATCCACCACCTCCAAACAGGCCCATCTTGTCCTGACAGCTATAGGTGCCCCCAGCTAGTGCAGAACTTGTTGGCATTGTGCATTCCATCCCCATGGTCACCTACAGTTCTGTGCTACTGCATCTCTGGCAAACACCTGGTCTGACTCAACAATTGAAGGCTGCCTTGGGCTGGACCACTAACAACACAGGTACCAAACACTGCCCACAACAGTCTACTGAAGATACCTGGACTGAAGACAAAAGTGGCTCAGTCACAACATCAGGGTGAACACAATACATTTAAAAGAAACCCTGGAGGTGCCAGGTTCTGAGAAACAGGGAACAGTGCAGGGCACTACAGGACCTCTTCTTCATAAGGTCACTACTTTCAAGAGCAGGAGATGTAGCTGATTCTCCTAATACATAGAAACAGACACAGGGAGTTAAACAAAGTAAGAGACAGAGGAATATGTCCCAAATAAAATAACAGAACAAAATCACAGCAAGAGAACTAAATCAAATGGAGATAATCAATATGCTTGACAAAGAATTTTAAGTAATGGTCATAAAGATACTCACTGGACTTGAGAAATAGTGGAGGACCTCAGGAAGGCCTTAGGGTTAGAGTACAGAATTCGAGGAAGCAGTTGGTTTAGGCTCTAAGCCCTTGCAGATCTATCTTGGGGAAAATGGTTGCAGAGTATGGTGTGTATGTGTGTGTGTGTGTGTGTGTGTGTGTATAAAATAGAGAAGTTACAGGATCAAGCATATAAAATGATTGAGAACTTGGGGTTATGGAATAGGGAGATTCTATAACTGAGTGTACCCAGCATGGGGAATCAGAAGAGAGGCATCCTCTTCTTTGTACTGGAGAACACCCAGCTACACCAGACACAGAACAAGCCTGCACCTGCTGTTACTGCCTTTCTTTAGTGGACAGGGGTTATACCAGGCTCCAGGATTTCCAGTCTGGAAGGCGGTGGGGAGGGGGGGAGGTGAGAATTCATGATCAAATCTCTAGGCTACCAATGTTTCAGTTATACCATATGAAGAATGGGAGTCTTCAATAAAACAAAAAATGTTCTCTTTTCAGGACCATAATTAATATAGAGACCTTCTTAGACTAAGGAACTATAGTTGGGAGTATAGAAGCTACTACAGTAGGAGGAAGAAAGACACACCTGTTGATGTTAGAATGAGGTCTTAGGGGGCACCTGGGTGGCTCACTGGGTTAAAGCCTCTACCTTCGGCTCAGGTCATGATCCCAGGGTCTTGGGATAGAGCCCTGTGTTGGGCTCTCTGCTCAGCAGGGAGCCTGCTTCCTCCTCTCTCTGCCTCTGCCTACTTGTGATCTCTATCTGTCAAATAAATAAATAAAATCTTAAAAAAAAAAAAAAGGAGATCTTAGAGTTATTTCATTAGAATATTTGAAAGATCAGGTCCTTTTGTAATTCCCTGAGTTGGTAACTTAAGATGGTTTCTTCTTTACATCTTAGTTTTTTGAAAATAGGATAGCATAATGATTAAAAATATATATTCTGGGGCACCTGGGTGGCTCAGCCAGTTAAGCGTCTGCCTTCGGCTCAGGTCATGAGCCTAGGGTCCTGGGATGGAGCCCACCATACATACAGTGGGGAGCCTTCTTCTCCCTCTCCCTCTGCCAGCTGCTCCCCCTGCTTGTGCTCTCTCTCCCTCTCTCAAATAAATAAGTAAATAAAACCTAAGAGAGAGAGAGAGAGAGAGAGAGAGAATATACATTCTTGGGGTGCCTGGGTGGCTCAGTTGGTTGAGAGGCTGACTATTGATTCAGCTCAGGTCATGATCTCAGAGTTGTGATATATGCTCTGCACTGGGCATGGAGCCTGCTTAAGATTTTCTCTTTGCCTCTCCCCACCAGCTAACATGCATGCACTCTCTCTCTAAAAACAACAACAACAACAAGAATATCTATTCTGGAGTTAAATGCCTACATTTAAATCCTGGCTCTGCCACTTATAATCTTTATGACTTATGCTTCAGTCTCCTCAAATGTGAAGTAAGGATACTAATAACTAACTCATGTGATAGAGGGATGATTAAAGAAAGTTAACACATGTAAGCATTTGGCACAGTACCTGGCACATAATAAATGTTCACTAAATGTCAGGTAGTAATGTGGTCTTGTTTTTTTCCCCTAGAGATCTTCCCTTCCCTCGAGGAAATGGAGGTTCCCAAAAGCCTCCCAGAATAGGCTGAACATGCTCATAGTCAGCTCGTAATGATGGAGCCTTTCTTCAGAAGGAAGAGCCTGAGCAGAAAAGAGCCAGAATGACAAAATTCAGAGTTTGACGTTAGGGTTTCTGGCTAAGAGTTATTTTAAGGTACAAGCAGGTAGTGTCATGAAGACTTGGGAACAGCTCAGTGATCCCACAGAGACACCACTGGCAAACAAATCATTTAGCAGAGCCCAGGGTGTTCCTTGGAGATTCAAGCAGGGGGCCTGAACTGGATTATTTTTGTTTCCATTTCCAAAGAGAAGCTGGAAGGGAGGGGCATTTGGATTCAGAGAGTAAAATGGGGTTATTGGATGAGATGATCTCTAAAGACTGTTCCAGAATTCTGCAAGGCACTGAGTCTCTGAGCATGACTAAAAGAAGGGGGATTAAAAAATATTCAAGGCAGGAAAATTCAGGCAGATGCTCAGGAAAATATGTCCCAATCAAATTCCTGCTGAGCCCCAGAATACCCTGGTAAGGGAAAGGATGTGAGATTCATAACCAGAGCTATGGAAAATAAAATGAAGCACAAAAGGTTGGGAGAAAGTCGTATATTGGCAGAGAAGAAAGCCTCTTTTCCAGCCAGCCTCATTTCACCATGACTAAAAGTTATGTTTTGTCAAAGAAAGCTTTAAAAGGATTTGGATGGACAAGTTCAACAGTGGCTACGTACAAATTATCCCTATTCTCTTTTAAAAATCTCCTATTTAAGCAAAGGTTGTTAGGCCCAGACTTACAAGGGCAAAATAATTCACAAATTATATTCAATCGTGACTGTCTGAAGATCTCAGGACTAATGTAATGGTCCCACATGTCTCTTAGAAGCAGTCCAAACAGTTGTGATATGCAGTATAGTTTGTGTGCTATAAGGTCATGAAATTAGACTGTAAAACCCCATTTGATGGATAAGGATATTAAAATGGAATTAAAGTATTATTGCAAGAGAGGAATTCTTGTGCTTCCAGAGATGAAAGATGGGGGAAGCTTTGGCAAGTCCAGGGATGAGACAAGCAGCTGCTGTACAAATCTCTATGCTATTAGTTTACCAGAGCATCCCTAAAGTTTCCAGTTCACAATCTCTTAACCTACACAATCACCAATCATTCTGCCAAGATGTTGACTCGACATTCAGTACAGAAGCTGCAGTCTCTCTATTCAGTTGCTCAGCAAAGCCTCAGACTCACCATGTTCCTTCTCTCTTAGCCATTGAATCTCTAATATGGCCTTTGTCACCATGCTTATTATTCTTTTCTTTGGAGGAAAAGGGAAGGGAAGGGAAATGTTAAAAGGCATCAGCTGAAATCTGAGACGAGACAGCAGTCTTCCCCTAGTGCTGTCTTTCTGCTCACACCAAGTTTTACTGTCTTGAAAGCATAGCACAATTTTAAAAAGCAAAGTAAACCATTAATGTTATGACTCCAGCTTAGGTAAACTTATCTTCAGAAACAGAGGACACGCCTGTTAACATTGATTCCCTTTATCTCCAGCTGTCATCCTCTTTGGGAAAGGAATTCTCATATGGGAATGACCTCCAACAACATCAAGCATATTGGGACCTTACCATTTTTGAAAGAAGTGGCTATATTCACTCATATCAGGTAGAGAAAATGTACACCCCCCAAAAAAAATGGTTCCATCTCTTGGTCACTCACTGACTCAGATTTCCTACCTGAAAATTAGAAAACTAATCTCAAGCCAGTGTCTCTATGATTAGCCAAAATGTCTGAATATTCGAAACTATGTGCATGTAGGGTACCAAGTGCACTCATCCAAGGGACTGACTCACATTTGGCAACTGTGTAATGCCAAATAGCATCTTGGTCAAAAATTTCGTGGAATTAAAAAAAAAAAATCAGCAAAAAGAATATTTGTTGTAAACAAAATAGACTCAGTTGTTTGTTATAATTTTTTGAACCCCCATGGTTGATTTAGCTCAGAGTGTGCCTTGGTTAATTTGCTCACAGGCCACCTGTCTCACTTTTGTCACCCTTTACTGTGACATATGTAATGGCAAAAAAATCTAAGACTTGGGTTCAAATTCCAGCTTACTAGGAACATTTCTAATTACCCTAAATCTTAGTTGTATCATCTATAAAGTGGGAATGAGAATAGTTTACACTGTGATATTGTTGTGAGGAGTAAACATAAGGTACTGGAAGCCCCCAGTTTACACCAGACCCTTGATAAATAAACAGCAGCTTAAGAAGGGCAAACATCGTGAATGAGTACTGGCACAGGGCAGAATCATTCATCTGTTTAAATCCCCTCCTATTGCCTCAGGGTTTCTCAAAAGTGTGATCTCTGACCATTTGTTGCAGGATCCCTCAAGGTGCTTATAAGACACAGAGATTTCTGATCCCCATCCTAGATATCATAAATCAGGATCTCTGGGTATCACCATATCTAATGCCTCCCCCCCACCCACCGAATCTCTAGTGACACTTGAGTGCCTTAAATTCGAAGACCACTGATTTTAGAGCACTAGCTAAAATCTATTATCCTCTTTAGTCACTGGTTTGTAAAAGACATAGATAGGTCATAGGTTTCAAGTATTTAAAAGCATTCTCTGAGTCCTGAGATCCACAGGTCCTCTGAAAGATAGATAATATCATTTCAGGGAAGTTTAAAAAGCCAGTCAAAGTACTTTGTAGGAAAGCTGTCTTTTTATTTTTCCTTTTTTGCTGGCCAACTGAGTAATTCTGTGCTATTATTTAGGCCCAATGGATAGCACTTACTCAATTCCCTGGGCTATTAAACACAATTTTATATTATTTGCTCATTTAGCTTAATAAAACACCAACTGCTATAGAAGACACTAGGTGTGAAATCCACTTACTCTATATTCAGTAGTCCAAAAGAAACATTTGACCCAGGAGCGCTGAAGTCTTGAATTTACAGTTCAGTAAAGAAAATTTTTCAGTAGAGAGGAGACATTTGGCTAGGATGGATACATATTAGCACAAAGGTAAGAACAGTCTGGACAGCAAACACTGGCCACTCCTTCGGCAACGGAGAAGTGTGGCCCCAGGGTATCTACTGAAAAAAGCAAAAATGAAGTTGGCAGAGATGTCAGATTACCAGAGTTCATGTAGCAGTGAAACCAAGAAAGCACCATGAAACCAGAAATATGGGCCAATGTCACTGGAGAAGAAGACTAGGAGTTCCAACTCCACTTTGGTAAAGCCTGTATTGAATGGGACCCAGAGCTGAAGAGATACAGAGAACTTGGAGAGGAGCCATGAAAGGCAATCAAGATCAATCAGGCTTCACAAAAATACATTCTTGGAGGAATCCTTTTAGACCAGAGCAATGAGTTGTGGGCTGGGAGGATAGTTGCACAGAGGAGATTAACAGTGCCTTTAAATGGATAACTGATAGTAGTGTAAATGTTTCTACTAACAACATCAAAGGTAGCCCTTGGGCTGAACTTCAGCAGAAATTGGGCTTGAAATTGAAGACCTGGTTGCAAGGGAGAGTGATACTCTGTTTTTAGTGTTTCAGGGAAAGCTCTAGTGCTTCTTTTCTGCCTCAGAGCACTCTTTCCCCTAAGCCTCACCTCTCATTCCAGTAGCCACCAGTTCCTGACTTAGGGCTGACGATATGCCAGTTACCGGGCTAATTGCTTTATCTGTCCTTTCTCATTTATTTAATCTTCATCGCAGCCCTGCAATGTGGGTAGTGGTATGCTCATTTACAGAAGAGAAAACAGGCTCCAAGAGCATAAGCAACTTTTCCAGGGTCACAGAGTAAAAAAGTGGCAGATCCAATGTGTCTTCTAAATCTTGAAGCACTATTTTACCCTGCCTACTTGTCTGAAGCCCAGGAGGCCAATGTGACTGGAAGCAAGAGAGCAAGGAGTGAGTGAGTGGGGACAAGGGGAACAGACAAGGTCAAAAAGTAAAGTTAGAACTGGGGCAGCCTCCAGATGAAAAGTGCCTTTCAAGGCCATGGAGAATGTTGGATCTTCTCCTGAATATGAAGGGAAGCCACTAGAGAATTTTGAGAAGAATAGTATTAACCTAAGTTTCAAATAGATCTGTGTGAACGTCTTTTAAGGGAGAAGAGGTGGAAGTTGGGAAAATAATTGTGTAGCAATTTTAATAGCCCCGATGAGAGAGGGTGGCTTGCACTGTTATTGTTAAACAGCATGTGATGTACTGGTAAATGACATATCCAAGGTCACATAGGTAATAAGGCTGAACTAGGCTCAATTCAGAACAAGGCCCTGTCTGAAACCAGACCCTGTGATCTTTCCCTGACTACAGTGAGCCATGGTCACAGGTTAATGAGAAAGGGATTTCCCGAACCTGAGGCCAAAATATAGACAGTTTCCAGTATGTAACACTTATGACTGAGTTGTTTGGTTTTGTATGTATGTGTATGTATCCTGTATGTCCCTGGATCTTCTCCCCTCATACCAAAAAAAAAGGAGAGTTGACAGCAGATTATCCAAAACACAGAAAAAAAAAAAAAAAACAAAACCAACCCCATATCCAAACATGTCAGCCTACTTTGAAGATTAATGGAGGTCAGCTACAACCCAGAACAGTACCATGATAATGGTGAAAGGTAAAGTTGTTTTAAGCTGTATTCAGTAGAGGATGGGAGGAGCCACTCAACAAATGAAAAGACTCTGTAGCCACATTTGCACAGCAAAAGCCAAGTGGAAGATTGAGCAATTACCTAGTAACTGCAGGCTGGGGAGTCAGCCAATTTGGGTAACTCAGATAAAAACATGTGCTTTGGCTGCTTCTCTTGCCTGAATTACTCGATAATGGCCCAACTGTCTGTTTTGCTTAGCTGAAGAGAACAAGAAACAGGTCCATCTGAGTTGGAGACCTTCCATGGGCCATGGTGCAGCCCAGACTGAGGAGGCAGCATGGAAAAGGCTGCCCCCAGGAGCCTGTCTTCAGGCTGGCATGAGGTAGTCAGCCTGGTAAAGAATGCTCTGTTGGTGTCCTCTGCCACGTTCTAGACACCCAAGGATAAACAATCCTTATTTTGATGTTTCTCAAAACTTAGTCTTGTGACAAACTTGAAGAAATATAATTAGAAAAAAAATGTGTGAAGTGTAGGGATATTCTTTGAAGAAATGATGGGAAGGCAAAGGCAGTAACTGACCCATACTGGGATGGGATAGAAGGTGGGCAACAGCTACGGAAAGCTTCCTGAAGGAGATGATGCCTGAGGTGGGTCCTAGAGATGAGCAGCTATTAGCAGGAAAAGACAGAGGGGGAAAGGGTAAGTGAAAGCTAGTGCGAAGGCTGGTGGCATTTTTTCCCACTGGGGTAAAAGTTAGATACCCAAAGGATAATAATTAATAATATTCAGGCTTTACTATGCCCATGACATCCTACTAAGTGCTTAATAGGAATTATGTTACTGCATCTTCACAATAACCAACTGGAAATGGCGCTACTATTCTGTTTTGCTTATGAAAAAACTGAGGCACAGTTCGGTAATTTGCCTACAATCACATCAGTTGGGTGTGGCAAAACCAGGACTTCAGAGTTTTTTCAGTTTTGTTTTTTTTTTTTAAAGATTATTTATTTATTTATTTGACAGATAGAGATCACAAGTAGGCAGAGAGGCAGGCAGAGAGAGAGAGGAGGAAGCAGGCTCCCTGCTAAGCAGAGAGCCTGATGCTGGGCTCAATCCTAGGACCTGGGGTCATGACCTGAGCTGAAGGCAGAGGCTTTAAACCACTGAGCCACCCAGGTGCCCCGAGTTTTTTCAGTTTTGATTATATCTGTAATGTGGCTCTTGTAGCCCTGGGTACCACCACACAATATTCATACCTGTCCATGACAGATCAGATTAAATGCATGCTTCACAGAGGCCAGAAATCTGCTATTAGAGTAGAACTATCTAGCAGCTGAATGGCCTGCCTGCTCCTGAGTCAGCTCAACACTACCTGAATTCTCTTTGGTACCTGGCAACTATGTGAGCTCGGTGTGCTCTCAGAATCCATGAATTCCCTGTAGACTCTGACTGCCTTCACTTAGTCCCACTACAGTCTCCCTCCTCCCATTGTAACAGAAGTGCAAGCCCGTCTTTGTGAGAATTTTCTTGATCCCTATCCCACCTTCCTTCCATTACTGATCTCCTGCAAGTGCCAGGCTCTGCTGAGGACCCTGTGAAGCTAGCTTTGCCCACCAAGACTCGTAAGACATGTTTTCACAGTTGTCATAAAATGTACCAGCCCATGTTCAGAAAGATAAATGAGGAACTTGGAGAATTGCACATGGTCTCACTTGAAGGAGTTTCAACCAAAGATGAGATTTTGTGGTTCAGAACCATACTGGCAAAGTAGCAGACTCACTCCAGTGCATCTGAAATGAGCTAGTAACTAGTAGTGGTTCTCCAGAGACTTTACCCTGGTTCCGGGAAGTAAATATTTTGAAATTGAATTTGTAACAATGGTTTCCATCTTCAAATATAGCATCAAAACTCCTTTGGGTTTAAAAAAAAAAAAACATTTTTGCAAGCATTCAAATCATCTCTGTAATCTAAATTATATAGAGTTTTTCTATACCCAAATTACACAAGGTGACACCTCTACTAGTCTGAAAAACTCATTAAGATCAAGAAGTGAGTTTATGTGGGAAGCAAATAGATGTTTTCTATTTGTGCTGAGGTCAGAATAAGAGAAGAACATATGAGAACATGGAACTCATTACCAGCCTAGATACTCCACCTCTGACTTTATTTGAAGAAATGGATAGAGCACTGTCCTCCTGGGGTTGCCTGGGGTAGGGCAGGGCTTGCCAGATTTCTGGTGCTGTTAGAGCCTGGCCTGGGCTTGCCTGATCTCCTGCCATGAGCTCCACCCTCCTAAATTAATAGATCATATTTTTACTGTGTGTTTCTTATTCATCATCTCACTTTTGTCTCATATAAATCTTCCTTCTACTGTTGAGGAAACTGGCTTCAGTGAGGTTAGAGGATCCTTTTTATACAGTTTATTGGTGTTAAAGAATGAGCTAAAATCCAGGTGTCCCATCTCATACCAAATGATATATGAATATGATAAATGTCACAGGCATAAGAAAGATCTTTACTGAAAAAAAGATATTTTGAGAATTTAAGAAGAGCTCTTTTGGAATTTGAAGTTTTCTTAGGGTGTTCAGGTATATTATTCTGATTATTTTCCTTTCAAACTTACTCAGTTAACTGAGTATTTATCTAGTGTTTACCATATTACACACTTGAATACAATGGAAAGCAAGTCCCTCCCAGGGCTCACTATCCTTTATGTTTTAACATCCTTTTTTCTTGCTGTGATCTTCCCCCCTCAACACACACACACACACACACACACACAGTCCACCCCTAAACTCTGCTCTCAGCCCCCACCAGCTACAGATTCTAGGTAGATCCTTGGTATGTACTGTAAATGTTGACACAATTTAAAAAGGGAGAAGAGCTTTCCCTGCAGGGGGCTTCACATCCTCTGAGCCTTTGGAAATCTATCTTCTTTGGAATGGCTTGTGAAACCCAAACAACTGGAAACCACTTACAAATTTATTCTCCTGAGATCTCCACAGATTTATAAAAATAATCTGGTGCTCTGGAGAACTCTTGCATATTAAAACCAAAAGCCCAATTATGTTAATCAATGTTCTTTAAATTTCAGGTCCCCATTTGTCAGACGAGGACATGATATACAGAAAAGCATTAGAAAGGTGTGAAGGACCATGTAAATAAAGGTACCAATGTAATGATCAGTAAGGCTAATAAAATACCACAGTATAAAGAGTACCAGGTACTACAGTAAAATATTTGATATCAAGTAATGAAACCTCAGCTGAACAAATCCTAAAGAATGTTCACTTAGCCTTGTATGCAGAATAACTAAAAGAAGAAAAGTCACCAAAGTGGCAGCTTATGTTTAACTTCATCCTTTTTTGTAAGAAACAAGTTCCCTGAAATGTAAATTAAAACTTCATATAAAGAAATAAATGAAATACAAGACTAAAAATTATCTTTCTATTAAATTGGAAAAATAACTAAGACATTAATTCCATTGGTAGACAGAAGAGACAGTGTTTTGAAAAATACCTCAGACACTGCTGGTGGGGATGTAAGTTAGTGCAGCATTCTGGGGACAATTAATGATTTTTAAGAGTCTTTAAATTGTGTATACACATCCATTCCAGTTCTAAGAATTTATACCTGAGAAATACAGATGTGAATAAAAAGGTAGCTAGGAGATGTTCATCATGGTGTTACTTAAAATAGTGCTTAAAGTACAGAAATTAATAATACGGTACCTGATACCACTGAGCTGCTAGATTCAAACCCTGATTTTGTTATTTCTTACTGAGCTTCTAGAATATTACTTTTTAACTTCTACATTTGCAAAATAAAGCTGATAATAATAGAACCTGTTTCATGAGGTGGCTATGATTATTTAACAAAATACATCTAAGACACTTAGGGCATACTAGAAAGTGCTCATGGTGTTAGGTTATGTTCATTATAATGAACAATTACAAAAAATCTACATATCTAATAAATTGTTTCATCCTAGCAATGTAGTGCTATATATCAATTAAAATGATACTGCAGGTGAATATTTGACTTAGAAAGATAATTATTAAGTTAAAGGGGAAAGGAAGGCTATAAAATACTATTTATTATGTGACCAAATCCAAACAGATGTTTATCAGACATTACCTAGTCTACCTGAACTTGTTTTGAATTTAAATGCATTTATGTCTCTAAAAATTTAGCTGTGTTTCACAAGGGCAAAAATCAAATAGTGCTAATTTCAGTTCCTTTACCTCCTGAGGTGGGGGTCAATAAGATTTTTTCCTGGGCTAATATCCTTTTGGTACTTGGTGTGCTGCAATCCAAATGACTTCTAATAATAAAGTAGAAGCATTTCTTTTACTATTGGTGAAGTCCTCCATGCCATAACGAAGTCCCAAGATACTATCTAGTGTCATAATACTACTAAAGTAATTATATACATAATTTACCAAGAAATACTACAGCTACCAGCAATAAAGTTGCTATAACAATTTTTAAAAGCTTGAACTATGATTCTAATAATGTTTATTATGAGATACTTATAACATCATTTACAATAATGTGGGATTTTAAGAATGACATTTGCATAATATAAAAGTACTGCTAAATATGAATGCTCTCTTGTCCAACAAACAAGATTCACTTAAGGGTACTTAAGTAAATATAGTTTCTTTTGTTTATAGTTTATATAGTGTAATCATAATTTCTATTTGATTCATATTTGATAATTCATTCATTCACTTAAACACAGTGTACTTAAGTGAATATAGTGAATAAATCACTTAAGTGATATAGTGTGACTTCAGTTTCAATGTCTGAATTTGTGATTCAATTGATTTACATACCAAAAAGATATCCTTACTCTCTCACAGATGATGAATCTCTGAATCCCTAAGAGATAACTATTTGTTACTCGTTGCTAATTCAACGATAAAAAGTCTTCCTCCAATCCTCACAAAAGTTGTTTGATCACCCCCAAATTCAAGCAAAAAAGTACTGTGTCTACATGTGTACTCTATTACTAACATGGAAACACTTCAGTTCTTTGTTGATGTTACAAAATTAGGACCTCTGACTTCCACCAAGAGAAATGAAAACATAGGCATATGTTTGTATCAGATGAAATTTTTTAGTACTTTCAAATCTATCTCATTTTGTTATTAATATTAGCTTTATATGCAGGATATATAAATCTCATTCACTTTGACAACTTTGAGGCTCTTTGTTATGGAAGTTCTACTTCCACTTTGGGCATTCATCTTCGGAAACAAAAAGTGTAGTGATGTGGTTCATAAACTCTCTGAACAGTTAGAGGGTGGTGAGCACAGGAAAATGACAAGAGAGGAGAACTAACGCTCATAATCAAGCACCTCCCAAGCTAAATGATGCCAATTATATCCAGCTGGGAAATGCTATAAGCTGCTAACAGTGCAGAGCTTGGCTAGACTACAAGAGCTTTCCTCAACATCTGGTAGAGGTAAAGCTGACCTCACTACTTCGTGCCTGGGACAGGTAGACAAAAACCCAAGGAGATTAGCATCAATCTCACAAAATCAGATAGAGTGACTATTGGCTATATTCTTTGTTTTTGGAAAAAAAAAATTCTAACTGGAGTAGCAGGTTTCAACAAAACAAAACAAAAGCCTTTTTTCTTCCTTTCTGGTGTAGTGAAACTTAGGCTTATTGCCTCTGGTTTGAGGCAGATAGTGAGTTCCTTACACCCACGTGATTGCTTTCTGGTTGCATTTATGATTACTAGAATAGAATTACAAATACTCCACTATTGCTTCCAGTCCTCAGCCAGATGTGAATCTGCTAAGTTAAACAAAGACTTAAACTTAAGATTCTTAAGATTTTTTTCCCCATTACCTTTTTCCCCCCTTACTAGTATATGAAAAACAAGAAGTGAGTACTGATTAAGTTCTTTAAATCCAAAAATTAGTGAGGGTGGCACCACTTACTTTTGTAATTCCAAGACAAGCATCCACGGCTACATATGATAAAGTCCTGGGGTTTAGATTTCAGCTCTCAGAATCACAATCCCTAAAGAGTGTTCACTAGGAAGAAAAAGTAAAGAGTCTGCTCTAGAAACATTGCTCATAAACTCCAAATACTTTTAGTTCTCCTTTTTCACCCCTGAAGAATATATTCTCATGGCCCATATTTCATTTCTGACTTGGGATACCCCAAAAGGTAGCTTTGAAAAGTGCTCTTTTCTTTCACATTAATTTTATTAGCTAGTTTGAAAGGGATAATTTGCCAAATTAGACGTTTTCATGTGTTCTTCTGTTAAGTGCAATCATCTACAAATAAGTTTCCTATTAAATGTACTCAAAACATAGCTCAAAACAAAATGACTTTCTAAAATTAAGAGTTGTGATATTTGAGACTAACGTCGACTTAATGCTGAAAACACACACACAAAAGGACAGATTGGTTGAAACTTTCACAAGAATGGAAAATGTTTAATAAACTTAGAGTGGTGGGTTTATTAAACTATAGTGTTATTTACAGCCATAATTCATCAACCACAAACACAATAATGTGTTTGCATGGCATGCTACAACAGAAGCTTTATTCAATTCATTCAGAAAACATTGGCAAAATAAATTTCAGTTGCAAATTCACAGATACAAGCTTCAAAGTATAAAGTTGTATATAACAAAAAATACAGGTAGTATTTATAACAATAACTTACAGATACAAACTAATGATAAACTACGATTTCACAAAGGATTGTAAACATTTTGCACACTTGTCAGTCCTTTCTTTTAGGCAAAGTGCTCTTTTGATGACAAATAAATTAACAGATACACACTAGCGTGAACTATTTCCAGACAATACAAAAAAAGTTCTGATTTATTTTCTTCTTGTAAACATAAATTTTACAAAAAAATGAAGACTCAATAAAAGTGTCTTGCAGGCCAACTATAGATACATACCTGGTTAGCAAAGTGATGTTGAAAATGGTTTGAGTGTTAAATAAAAAATTAACATTAATATCTTTTCAATGGTATTTTATACATAATAAATGACAAGATTATATCCTTAATCATTTCTATCCCTGAAAAAAAGGAATTAGGTATGACTTATTGGCAGTTGTGTCACTGAATGGGGTAACAAGGGCTGGAGTCCAAGAGTTGTTGGTGAATGAGCTATAAAATAGAAAGAAATTTGTGGATCAGTTTTGTAAGGTGAATGAAACTGATTTAAAAACAAACAAAAACAATCAAAAGCAATGTGATTTCATTACTCATTATAGCTGAGGGCACCAAGCTACACTCATTCCACTAACCTCAGCAGAAACATTAACTTATTCAGCATAGTGAGTACAGTATTAAATGAGAATCCAGGAATAGTTTACCCCCAAAACCTTTTTTGGGGCCACAAGCTTTTGACACTTTAATGTCCTCCATCCATACCCCATTCACTGCACTTCACCCTGCAGCTAGAAAACATAAAAGCTTTGTCTGCAGAGATGCTGCTAGCTTCCATATAAAAGTGTCTATAGGATGACACCCCCCCCCAAATTCTCCTTTATGAATGCTTAACCACCTCTTCCCCAAACATACATCAAAGTGCATTTGACTCAGGCAACACTAGAGTCATTCATGTGAACACACACAATTTTAATGCTAGTATAATAGCAACAATGGTATAGGTTCTGGTTTTTTATTTAACCAAAACTTTAAATGAAGTTTCCATTCTCTGCAAGGTCTATGATGCTTCAAACCAAACCTCCCTCTGAGAGCAACTAGGAAGCTGGCCAAAATTTTAAAAAATCTGTTGGAAGGCATCTGAAAGATACCAAGATAATGAAAAATTGCAAAGCAAGTCCTAAAAGAGAAGGGAAATAAAATGAGGCAACTTTCCACCCCCCACCCCCCAAATTTAGTGACAATTTTAAAAGAAAAGGGATGTCTGAGAGGCTGAAAATTTGAGCAGACTCTCAGGATTAGACTTTGGCTGGGTGATGAGGAACAAACACGAGAGATCAGGGACCACTGAAGAGAAGGACCGGTTTAAAACAACAGGAACAAGGCGCCTGGGTGGGTTAAGCAATGGCCTTCGGCTCAGGTCATGATCCTGGAGTCCCAGGATCAAGTCCCACATTGGGCTCCGTGCTTGGCAGGGAGTCTGCTTCTCCCTCTGACTACCTCCGCTCTTGTGGTCTGTCTCACACTCTCACACTCTCTCTCTAAGTAGATAAAAATTTAAAAAAATCTTAAAAAAAAAATAAATAAAAAAACAGGAACAAAACACAACAAAATGAAAGCCTTGTCTGGGATCCCCAAAGGCTAAATCCAAGTAGTGACCCAGAAATATACCAGTCTTCATGAAGACTGATGCTCATTGGATTAAGTTGATCTTACCCTAACCTAACTTCCTGCCAGAGGCAAAACCAAATCCTCTCTGGTGGAGACCATCCAAAGCTTCAAATTATTTCTAGTTTTTCATACCCAACCCAACATTGAAGTGCAATAAAAAAATAAAAAGGTAAATAAGACATGACTTGACTGAAAACCAAGAGATCCAGATATTGGAAGTATCAGACATAAACTTTAATATAACTAATTAATATAACAATAATTTTATTAAGGAATAAAGTGGCAAAAATAGAAGATATCAACAAAAAAGTGAAAACTATGTAAAAGAATGAAATGGAAGTTTTAAAACTGAAGACACAATAACTGAAATTAAGAACTCAGTGGGTGAGTTTTATACCATATTAGATAGAGACTTAGTGACCTGGAGATAAGTCAGAAGAAAATACCTAGACTAAAGCATTGAAGGTCAAAAACTGGAAAATAGGGAATTTTTTCATAAGGAACAGAAACAATATTTGAAGAGACAAAAACAAACATTTCCATAATGAAATACATTAAACATCCTCAAGAAGCATATCATTATAATAAAACTGAAGACCAAACATAAAGAGAAAAGCTGGGATAAAACATTTACTTTCAAAAGAGCAAGAATAAGACCAATAGCTGATTACCACAATAAGTTGCATCAGATTAACCATCCATTGGTTAATCCATTGATGGTGAATACCATCAATGGCCAGAAGCCAATGTTATCTTCAAAGTGCTGGAAAAAATAAAAATAGCTGCCAGCCTAGAGTTTCACATATATAAGAAATACCATTAACAAGTGCGTTAAAACCAATACTTATAAATGAAACTGAGATGTGCAAGATTACTGAGCCAAAAACTCTAGAATATAAAAAAGTACTTAAAGATTGTCTAATAGACAAAGTTCATAAGATGGAAAGTGATATTATTAAAATGGCAATTTGTAACAAAGTATCTAATAGACTATATGAAAATTTCAAATTTGTTTTTTGGTGGAAATTGACAAATTGGTAAAATTTATGGAAATGCAAGGGTCAAGAATAGGCAATACAAACTTAAATAAAAACAAAGTAGGAAGACTTTCTACTGGATATAAAGAATTATAGAACTTGAATAGTTAAAACAATAAGGTATCAATATGAAAAATATATAGTCCAATAAAGTAGAGTGTACAGAAATTAACACCTACATTACATGAACAGTTGATTTATGAGAAATGTGTCACTACTGGGACATGCTGGGAAATTGGTATTTTTATTAATATAACAAATGAGTTTTGCTTCCTACCTCATACTACATATAAAATTTAATTTCAGATGGAGTGCAAATCTAAATGTCAAAGGTAAGATAAGTGTCAAGAAGATAACATTAGAGGAATATGTTCACTATCTTTGAGGAGAACCAATTTCTTGAATAGGTTACAAAGAAAGCACTGTCCATGAAGAAAAGAAAAAAAACTGATGAAATGAACTACATTAAAATTAGGAACCTGTGCTCAACAAAACATACCCTTAAGAGAGTAGAAAAAGGCAAGCCAATGAATAGGAGGGGATACCATCGAAAAGCTTTTCTATATGCAAAATATAGTGAGAACTAAGAAATCAAGAAAAAAACAAAATGGACAAGCCAATAAACCAAAAGGCAAAGACATCAAAAGGTTCTTCACACACACAAAAAAAAAAGGATTTACAAATGCCCAGTGGAAACATACTCAATCTCATCAGTCATGAGGGAAAAGCAAATTAAAATAATGAGCACTACCCCACCAACTTTAAAATTAAGAAGTCACACCATAGCAAGTGTTGGCAAGGATGTGGAGTACCTTGAACTCTCACACAGTGCTGGTCCAAGTGTGAATTGGGTCAGCCACTATGGGAAACTGGCAGAATCAGCTGAAGTTGAGTGTATGGGTAGCCTATTACCCTAAGTTCCACGCCCAGGTACATACCAAACAGAAGTGTGAATTAATGTACACCAAAAGGCATGTACAATGAAGTCCATAGCAGCATAGTCATGAAAGCCTAAACATGCTCAATCACAAATGTTTATCCACCATAAAATGGTTAAATTGTGGTATATTCCCACAGTGGAATTCTATAGCATAAAACAAATCACGGATTCTTCCAACAAATACAAGTGAATCTCACAAACAATGTAGCTGAAAGAAGTGAGATACACAAGAATACATTCTATATGGTTCAGTTTATATAAAGCTCAAAAACAGGCGAAATTAAACATTATTTTAGAAGTCAAGGCAATGATACTCTGGAAGAAGAGGATAATAATTGGAAGGGGGCATAAGAGAGGTTTCTGGGTGTTAATTATGCTCTACTACTTCATCTGGTATATACATGGATATGTTCACTTTAATAATTCATCCAGCTGGATACTTGTTATGTGTGTACTTTTATATATGTATGTTTTACTTCAATAAAAAAGTTTCTTTAACAAAACTCAGTATACTAGTTCTGATCTAAAATTCTGAGTGTGCCACTTGCAACAACATGGGTGGAACTAGAGGGTATTATGCTAAGTGAAATAAGTCAATCAGAGAAAGACAATTATCATATGATCCCTCATATGTGGAATTTAAGAAACACAACAGGATCATAGGGGAAGAGGAAAAAATAAAAGATGAAATCAGAGAGGAAGACAAACTGTAAGAGACTCTTAATCATAGGAAGCAAACGGAGGGTTGCTGGAGGGTAGGTGGGCGGAGGGATGGCTAACTGGGTGATGGGCGTTAAGAGGACATGTGATGTAACAGGCACTGGGTATTACATGCAAAACTGAACTCTATCTCTGAAACTAATAATACTGTATGTTAATTAATTGAATTTAAATAAACAAATAAATGAATAAAACTTTGTGTGTGAATACTTTCTCTGGCCATAGGAAAATAAATTATTTAACTATTACGTGAAAACAACAAAGAAACTTTTTTTCTAAGTAAAAAAAAAATCAAGCACTATACTATCAATATTTGTATTTTAGCTGTGAAGTGGGTGTTAAATTTGTCTCTTCAAATGTAGTCACAGAAATAAGAATGTTTGGACATTTCTGCTCTCTCCTGCACCCCCCCCTCAATTTTTCAGCCATGACTGAGGTAATATTTCAAAATATGCATCCTATCAATCAGCTAATATTAGCAGTTAACAGTTATTGTGCCTGAGCAACAGCTGCTAAAGGTTGGGATACCTACCATCCATGTAACTATGCAGCGCAGTTAGCATCGTCCCATCTTGGGGCACATAGGCAGAATAAGCCATTTCTTCTAACATGGGTGGAGACAGCCTGGAGGGCGGGACTGCTGTGACTGGGGCAGAGGAGGAGTGATTAGGACTGACGTGTTTCTTATGGCGTGCTCGACAATTCTGAAACCACACCTGAGAGAGGAGAAAAGCAATAGAGGTACGTCACATGTCAACTTCTGAGTACATTATCAACTTAGCTTACAAAGAAGTGTATCCTCAATTTCTCTACCATATAAGCATGGTATAAATCTAAACAAGCTTTGTAAGCAGTTCTGTAGACAGAAGAGAAACATTTGCATAAATATCAATGGTCATTTTCTTTGCTCATATAATAACCATCTGGTGATTTACTTAAAAGCCAATTCTATACTATACTGGCATTTTCCAAAATAAAAAGGGAGAGAAGAAGCTCAAGAATTCTAGAGAAGTTTCCTTGGCTTTCACTACTGGCATTTGGGACAAAAAGAAAAACAGAAAAAAGTCCTTTAAATCAGAACTTAACAACAACAACAATAAAAAAACCCAACTAAATGTATTCTTAGACACCTGCTGGACTTATTTCAAATCCCTTTCCAAATGACTAATATCCCCACTGAGAACTTAAAGCTTTTTACAAACCTCTTGATTCAGTTATTCCAATCACATTTTAGCTTGCTGAGTTCAATTTCTCTTAGTGAATACATAGACTATTCCCTAAGAAGTATGTTAAGGTCAGGCTTGTAATAAGAAAAAATGAGTAATACTTAAGCAGAATAAAATACAAACACATCCACTGGTGAAACAGTTCAAAAAATGTAAAGAGCTAATCATCCTGTTGTCTACTCTATCACAGAAATAAAGGAAACAAATTCAAGGCAAGCATAGTTTTGCATCCAGGTCAGGATGAATGAATCTAGACTGCCCAGAGTGCTCCCAGTAATTAATCTACCTGTGTTTTAACCCCCTGTTGTTAGATAAGACTTGACTATAGAAGGTTACTCTATGAAAATATCATAGCACTTACTTTCTATAACTCCAAAGAAGTCTGTCATGAGGAGAAAGAGAAGTGAAGGAATAAAAAGTTTAAGGAGATAAAGATAACATTTTAGTGTCAGGGGGAAAGGCTAGGGAGAGGTCAGGGGCATAAACCTCTGCCCAAGGCTGGTAGGAAGTTATTCGATGGCACAAGGGAATCAGGGCTGAATAGTAGAACAGAAAGAATCTGCAAAAAGTTTTTTACAAAAAAGCTGACTTGATTTCAAAGACACATCCTGCCCTGAAGACCCCAAAACAGAAGGCTGACAAAGTACGAACTCTAAGGGTTAAAACTAAAGTAATAAAAAGTGATCATGTAAAAGGGTATGCACCCTGGGCAGATGGATGGAAGGTGACACCTGGGGAATGTTTCAGGAACAAGACATAGGCATATATCAAAGAAAAGGAGTGGGAAGTCACAGCTTTCTCTTCCATTTCTGGAGTATTAGACTCTTGGACACTTACACAGAGACCGATCCCAAAGTGTTCAGTCACAGTTCTCTCCATAGGCTCCTTAATAATAGGTGTCACTACTGTCACTCATCTAGTCAAGAAGATATACTCACATCTTCTCCAACTTGTAAAAGAGAACTACTGCCACCAGCATTTTCCCCAACAGTACCCAGAAGACACGCACCCCAATGGGCTACATATAACCTAATGGACACGGCACTATGGTTCCCAGAGTTTCTTCAAATTATCTTAAGTTTCCAATAAATTATATCCTGGGTGAAACCTACTCAGTTATTTAAAAAATATCCAGACTTTGGAAATAATATGAAAAAGCCATAACATATCTGCAGAAAAACTACCTTAATGCTGATTCAAATAGCTCCTTGGAAAGATCATCAACAGGTAATCAAGTAGAGAGAGGTTTATAAACACAAAATGTCATGTAACTTGCACAGAAAAATATAGTTGACAATTCCAGACCATCAGAAAATAACTTTTGGCATGGGGGCAACCCAATTTCAGAACGCAAATACAAGTCATTTTGATCCTCCTCACTGACTTAAAATTTTTCTGTTTTGCAAAATTTCAAGAGTTAAAATTTCTTCTGAGCAACATATTTAAAAAATTTTTTTGAGTTCTAAATTGTAAACTATATAAGCCAAGAGCAAGCTATAGGACATTCTGAAAAAGAAAAGACTAATCCATAAGATGGATCTCTGAAAAAGCCCAAGGAGCCAAATATCAGACTTTAATGTACAAAAGAGATGGAAGTTTAAATTATTGGAAAAGCATGGCATAATATTGATTTAGAGAAACCTGGCTAATCATTTGTGAGGGGGAAAATAGTGGTAAAGTCCTTACCTTAATAATAACCAAATGTTTAATTCCAGATAACTTAAAGATTAGATGTATATAATTGGAACCATAAATATTTAAGGGAAACAACAGTCAATATTGATAAACTCTATAGGTGAAGAAGCATAAAAAGAGCCAAAGCTAAAAGAAAAAAAATATTGAGAGATTTGAATATATAAAAATATAAAACTTTTAGGGGGTCTGGGTGGCTCAGTCGCTTAAGCATTTGACTCTTGGTTTTGGCTCAGGTCATGATCTCAGGGTTGTGAGACTGACCCTCACGTGGAGCCCCATACTCAGGGAGAAGTCTGCTTGAGATTCTTTCCCCCTCCCTCTCCTTCCCCTCTGCTCCTTCCTCCTCTCTCTCTAAACTTAAATAAATAAATAAAGGTGTGTGTGTGTGTGTGTGTGTGTGTGTGTGTGTGTGTGTGTGTGTGTGTTCTATGTGGAGAAAATAAATGAAAAAGAAACTGTTGAACTATGGAGGTTTAATATGATAAATAGAATAAAAATCAGCAAGATGGAGAGACAAGGAACCACCCAATAGAAAAGTGAGCTAAAAACATACAATTTCTAAAATTACAAAATAAACAAACATGTTAAAGGTCATTGATAATCAAAGAAATATTAATAAAAATGATTTTCTACCAAAACTGGAAGGAATGTAAAAGAATAACTGTATTCAGGATTTGCATGGGTTAGTGAAAGAGAGCTTGCATATGTAGCTCCTGGCAGAATAAACTGGTATGAACTTCCCGGAGAGTCATTTCTGCACTCTCAGATTGTCAGTTAAAGGCCTTAAAAATGTTTTATCTTTTGACTCAACAACCCCACTTCTAGAAATTTACCATATGAAAACTAAGCAACAAGTGAGCAAGGTGTACATAGTGTACATGCAGTGATATTCATTACAGAATTTTTAGGATAATGAAAATTTGGAAATACATACACACACACACAAGTAACATATATATTTGCATGCTAGTATCCCTTCCTTTGCTATCCTATCTAAAATAGTTAAATTCAGGGGTGCCTGAGTGGCTCAGTGGTTAGGCCTCTGCCTTCGGCTCAGGTCATGGTCTCAGGGTCCTGGGATCGAGCCCCACATCGGGCTCTCTGCTCGGCGGGGAGCCTGCTTCCCTTCCTCATTCTCTGTCAAGTAAATAAATAAAATCTTAAAAAAATAGTTAAGTTCAATCCTCACATATTAAAAACCACCATCTAACAATATATTCTTCAAGTTCTAGTACTTGGAATCAAGATAACTTGCCCATAATACTGGTGACCTAAATACTTGGAAATTCTGTGACATTGTCTGGGAGCCTTACTTCTTCAGATAATAAAAAAAGCTCTCAGAAAATCCTTCATTTTCTTTTATTTCCAATTTCAAAATAATCTAAAACACAATAGTCATGAATTGACTTAGCTGAAGTAGTCATTGTCATTGAAAGTATAGACTCTTGGATTAGAAGGAACCTCAGCCCACTGAGTCTGTACCTCAACAAAGGAAGCTCCGTTTCTAGGCTCAGGAAACCCAGGAAACCTTCAATCGCAGCCCATGTCATTTTTGTAGACTTTCATGCTGAGAAAACTCTTCATCATGAGTGAAATCTGCCTTTTCCCTCACTTCCTTGCAAAGACCTGATTCTGCTATCTGCAGGACAGCCTTCCACATATATTTAAAGATACTTTTTCTATTTATACCATTCCTACTCTTAATTTCTCATCTCCAGAGAAATATTCCTATTGCTGTTAATATTAGCATATGATTTCTAGTTCTTTCATGACCTTATTAACCTGTCTCTAAAGGAAGCAGTCTGGATTGGTTTCTTGTTAGACCCTTTTTTAAAATTTGGTACTCTGAAATAAACACAGTATCCTAAACATTTGAAAAGCACTGAGGTCTTATGACCTAACTCCTCAGAGAACCTCATTACACTGTAGTCAGCCCAATCTACTGGAATCTAAGTCTTTAGAGAAGCTGCAGCACCACCAGGTCTTTCCCAATCAGCTTCTTTGTATAGATGATTTAATTACAAAATACCTCAGGCATAATAATAATGAATTGAAGAATTAGCACCCTATTTAATAATATCAGCCACCCAATTTAAGAAATAAAACATATATACGTTGGATTTTACCCCCCCACACCTAAATTTCATCTTGCTGGTTATGGTTACTTGCCTTAATTCTGTAAACTTTTTTGAACCGTAAATGTTATTTAAAATTATTTTCCAGGGGCACCTGGGTGGCTCAGTGGGTTGAGCCTCTGCCTTCGGCTCTGGTCGTGATCTCAGGGTCCTGGGATCGAGCCCCACATCAGGCTCTCTGCTCAGCAGGGAGCCTGCTTCCTCCTCTCTCTCTGCCTACCTCTCTGCCTACCTGTGATCTCTATCAAGTAAATAAAAATAAATAAAATTTAAAATTATTTTCCATTTCCCTGACTTCTCCATAAGATCTTGACACAGTTGGCCAGCTCCACCTTGAACACATTCCTTTGGCTTCCATGATGTTTTCTACCCTACTCATTCCTTAATCCCACCTGTTACTATGTCCCTTTCTAATAGAATCACTTACCCTCCTCTCTCTAAAGTCCATTCTTCTTTTTTTTACTGTCTATGATCTCATTCTAAAGGATCTTACCCAATTTCATGGCATTGGATCTTTTTGTTTGAGTCCTGTTCATCTTTTAAAATATGTGCTTATTCGCCTAACTGCCCGAGACAGACCTAAAAGGAAATTCATCACCCTCCCAACTACCAAATCACCTTTTTGACTTGAATATTCCTGTCAATAGCACTATTCCTATGGATACTCTGACTTCAAATTTAAGAGTCATCCTTCACTTCTCTCTCCCTCCCCATTATAGTGTCTAGGTCCTCTTATCTGTCTGCCACCAGCATGCACGCAATAAAATGTTTCTCAATGAATTTCAGGTCACTACACCATTAAATCTCTTCTTAAAAAAATCACTCCTTTGCAGGGCATCCCAACAAATCTGTGTATCTCTAATCTAGCCTCTTCCAACCATAATTCTTGCCATCTACTACCATCAGCTACCATGGCTTTCTCCTGCTCAAGACAGAACTCTAGAGCCACAGGCCACTATAAATTCAGCTCCAACAATTTCAACTCTCACAATTTGCAGATATAAAATTAACATTTCAATGAATTTGCTCTAATTCAACCTTCCCTAGTTTTGTTCACACCATTTCCTCTACCTGGATCTTTAACAAAGTTGATCGAGCCTTGCTACACACACACACACACACACACACACACACACTCACATATACAATCACAGAAAAGTGGGAAAAAAAATTACTGGCTTCAGAACCAGATCTAGCTTGGAACCACAGTTGTCTTTTCAGCCTGGGTGTCTTAGGGTTGCTCTGAGCACAGAATGAAGTAACTTGTACACAAAGTCATTTAACAATTGATAGCCCAGTCCAAATAGATTAATTATCAGGCTTAAAAAAATTGATATAGAGTATAAAAGGGACCTAAAATGGGAAGCTAATGCTTTGATATTTCTGCAAACACACACACACACACACACACACACTGAACATTCATAAAGACCTAGATTAGATCGTTTAGTGTCTCTTGATTAACCTTTAAAATAATCACCTGTATCACACGTCTGCTCAAGCCTGTCCTTTCTGCCAGTTTCTGAAGGGTCTGTGCATCTGGGTTGTTGTCCTGAGCAAATTGTGCTTGCATAACCTGTTTAAAAAAAAAGTAGTAAATAGCTAAATATAAGAAACTCAATCTTCTGCATTTTGATGACCAGAGAGATAAGACATGCATAAGAAAATAAGATACTTGTATTTTATTAGTTGAAAATCAAAATGGGTGAATACATATAAATGAAAAAAAAGCATATGCTCCAATTTTACAAACAAGTCACTACACTGAGATCTGTAAGAAAAAAAT
>ML106796.1:0-54035 GCA_003697995.1 Taxidea taxus jeffersonii
GGGGGGGGCTTTCCTTCACAGGGAGGACTTTGTTCTCGAAAACCCTGGCATCAAAGGCCCTGCAAACCTCCACCTCTTACTGCTTCTGCCTCTTGTCACCTTGGATTCTACGAGTTGAAACACAGTGATCCTTTCACACTTCATGTTTGAGTGATTCAGTGGTTATTTTGGAAGGTATACAACTTATGAATAAGGCTTCATTGTTGGATCATTTCAGAAAGACCCAGAGGCAGCAAAGCCTGAAAACAGAAGAGCTATGTGGAAGCATTTCATAAGTGGCAAAGCACCCTGCGTGTGAGCACTGCTGTTCTTCTAACGAGTGGCGGGCTGATCGAACAGTCATCTTATAAGGGGATTTAGTCCTGATGCTTGGCCAGAGCACTGAGCTGCTGGCTCAGGGTTTGCTTAGAAACAGTGATGCGAGGCTGCATGGCAGAGCAGAGCATGGGCCTGCGGGGCACGGAGCTGGCTCTATGGTACCAGCTCTGACATTTATTAGCTGTGCAGCTAGACGCAACTCATTCCCTCCCCTGGCCTAAGCTGCTCCTCCATAAGATGAGAGAAGTGGCCTGGATCGAGATTGCCAGAATCCTGTTCCACAGAATCCTTGTTCTGTGAGATGTCGCAAAGGGGTCATGGATGGCTGGGAGCAGGAAGGATTGCATGATCAAATAAAAATGGTGCACACTGGATGCAAAATGGCTTTCAGAGCCCCCGAGGTGCCAGCCCACGTGAAGAGCAAGACCGGGGGTAGAAAACAGGCAGCTCTTGCAAGTGAAGAGTTCCTGGCTTTGCAGTCACAAGGTCTGGATTTTAGTCCTAAATTTGTTCCTTTCTCCTGCTGGACTTGGGCAAGTGAGTGGAGTTGGAGAGTCTCCATTTCTCCCTCTGGGTCATGGAGATAATAAGAACCAACCTGCCTCTTGGAGCTACTGGGAGGGTTAAATGGGTTGCTGCAGGGAAAGGGGCTTGACAGGCACATTTTATGCCCGGGGTGTTTGTTCTCCTTGTCAGCACACCTTGTGTAAGTGGTCTGACAGACCCTGAATCAGACCTTCTAAAAAAAAAAAAATTCCTTTTCCAGCTTCAGAATTCTAGGGAACTTCAGAGGAACTACTTTCTAACTCCACACCTCATACACTTTCCTACTGTCCCCTTTGCTTCGTGTGTGTAAGTGTTGCCTCTCTGACTAAGTGCAGAAGCAGAAAGTTGGCCTTTGTCTCCATCCTGCTAGTGGGACAGTTTCCATGGTAACAGGAGTCCTGGGAGAGAAAAATAAATGGCCTTGCAGGGAAGAAGCAGATTCAGGCCATCAGGCCACACTTGCAGCCAGTTTCCTGGCCGACTGCTTAACACAATAAATAGCCATTTGTCCCTTGCGTATCATTCATCCGGGAGCCAGACAGACCCGGCTGTGTGGGAGTCAGAAAATGATGGTCCTGTTTATTGAGAAGAAGAAAACATCAACCAGAAACAGTGTTTCAAACAGGAGATTCTGGTTTATAAACAGTAGGTTTCTCTGATGTGGATTTTGTCTCAGATGAAAGATGGCGCAGTGGCGGCTCACAGTGGCTTACAGTAGCTGAAATTAAAGAGCTTAAAGGAGCCATTACTTTTAAAAAAATGGGTTCCTGGAATGTAGCATCTATTCGGTTATTTTTCCTGAGGGGAGATAACATGTTTTGACAATTTTCTTTGGCTTGGGAGAGTGGGATGTTGTGGAACTGAATCGCGTCAGGGACTTAAAAGGACTTAGCTCAGGCCAGGAGCCCTGGGGACGCAAGGGCTGGGGAGCAACAGGGCCTCCTCCCCACTCTTGAGCATCTCCGTCAGGTGACCCCCCAGGAGAAGTCTTACAGGGGGGAGATATCACCAAGAACAAGGTGATATCTTGTGATGAAGAAGGGAAGAGAAGAAATGCAATATGGAGTTTAGGAATGGATGCAGGACTCGGTGTTAGATAATGGGAGTTCTCCTCCCATACGTAACTAGGTTTCCTCCTCGGCAAAAGGGGTTTTCCCTGCCCCTTTTTGCCTCCACAGGGCTGTTGTGAGCATCAAGTCAGATTAAAAGGTTGTTTGTAAAGTAAACTATTTACCATTGTTAAAAAAAATTATTTAAAACTATCCAAAATTATCCAAACATAAGGCAGAAAAATGGGTGGCACATCCTTTCAGTGTCATAGGGCGGTGATAATCCCCTCAAGGATTATCTAGACATATTTATTTTGCTGTACTCCCAGACTTCGTGGAGCTACATGTTAACTTGGAGATTTTTGTCTGGCAAAGACACAAATACAAGGAGTTTTGTCTTTTTGAAGTAGATAACCTGGAAGGTTATGGTTTATTGTCCTGTTGGACATCAGCTAGTTACGTACCTAACCCATCAATCTTGTCCTAACATTAAATTGCCTATAAATACCCAACCCCCTCAAATGCTTTTTTGAACTGGTCTAAATATTTTGCTGATTACTTCATTAACTAATGAGTTGAATAAAATCTTTACTAAGTTTTATTTTGTATTTGCACAAGAGTCATGATTTTACTTTTTCAGAAATTCTATTTTCACCCCATCGCATGTCTCCTGGCCATCCTTGGGTTTGCTTTCTTAGCTAGGGTGTTCTGAATATTGGCAATAAATTCTATTTCCAGGTCAATCACTCTGACTTGTCTTCTACAGGTAAACCCAAAGGCATATGTGTCATTAAAGATTATTAGCCAACATGCTTTGCTACTTGAAAACAAACCCTTTCCTCCCCACCAAGGAGAGAAGACAGAGTGAAGGCAGTGAAGGGTGGGGTGAGGTGAACTAATGAGAAGGTCCGGAAAAGAACTGATGTCATGAACAAAAAACAATGATCCCAGAAACTCCTCTACTGCAAACTCTACACCAACTCCAAAATGTGAACAGCTTGACAATCCATGGAGTGATTTTATTTACTTAAGCATTCCCTCCCTGGACACTTGACAACCCTGCGAAGTATAGTCATTATTCCTAATCAACAGAGGATGCATGACAGTCTGAGAGAGGAGAAGCAACTTGTCCATGAATGGTCTAGACTGGAGCTTCTATAAGGAATGGGGAAGGTCTCTTCACTCTACCTTCATCTGTACTGGGCTTGAAGCAAAAATGTAATAGCTTCCTTAATGATTTTGACTGTAGCTAATATTTACTGAGTACACCTTATATGCTGGGCATATGCCAAGGATTTCATAATATATATGCTTGATGAGAGTGACTTCATGTTCAGATGAGGAAGCAGGCCCAGAGAGGTTAAACCTCTTTTTCAGGATCCAATAGCTAATGAATGGTGAAGCCAGGAAGTGAAACCAGGCAAATCCTACTTCAGAGCTGTGCTCCCCTTTAATCTGCCATGGTATTTTCCACTAAGGGTATAGCACTTGACAGTTTACAAAGTGTATTTACATTCCTTATCTCACTTGGTTTTTCCAACAACCTTAGGATGTAGACACTTTGCATTTGGCTCATGAAAAAAAAAGAAACATGCTCATAGAACTGATGGGATTTGCTACGGCTCAGGACATAATTCACACTCATGTCTTTGGAATCCAGATCCTATGATTCCTACCACAATGGAAGTGGCCAGACCTCAGACAGCCTCCTACGAGTCTAGCCTTGACTCTGGGCATCAGGCCATTTGGATCCAAACAGACGGGACAGCATGTCTGTAGGAGTGGGAGGTCCCAGGTTAGGGTTGAGGGCAGCAGGACAAGGCCATGATCACCTTGGTCCCAAGATTTCTACCATCCAACCCAGTTCTGCTAAATAAACTATAGTACAGATGTTCAAGGCAATGGACAGGCCTCAGGGGCAGCTGGAGAGGCAGTAGCCAGAGGAGAAAGTGAATCAGAACCACAGGCAGTGCTTATGGCAGAAAAGCACCAAGGCACTGGCTTCCCTCCAGTGAAGGACAGGCCTAAGTGAAGGATAAGAGGTCATGTGCGTTTAATACCAGACCAGGGAGCTAGAGCTCATGCTCCAACCCCAGGCCTGCAGATGACTAGACAGACAGTGGCTTGGGATCAGCATGCTGAAAACTGTCTTCTAGAAATGCTACCACTTAAAAAAAGAAGAAGAAGAAGAAGAAGAAGAAGAAGAAGAAGAAAACCCTAATAACAAAGAAGCAAGTCATTTCTGGATTTATTCCCAACTCTTAAATGTTTATATTAAGGATACTAGCACCCATCTCATTTTGAAGTTGTATTGAGTTGCCTTTAAAGGGATAAATATTGTTGAGTGTTAGATGCCACAGGGCTCCCATGATGTGATCCACTGCACTGGGCCAAATGTATCTATTTCTACTTCCTCATCATCTACTACTTTTACCGATTCTCTTTCCAATCACCTGAGCCTCTTAGACTTCTCCTAAACATACACTGGGGTTTTTGCACATGCTCATCTAAGCCTCAGAGAGCATCACCCCCACCCTCTCCTTAAGGACCAGCTCAAGTCCCATCTTTTACATAATAAAAATAATTAATAGCAGCTGTAATGAGTACTAGGCTTTACAGTTTTCTAGTCACTGTGCTGTGCCTGAGCTCAGGCAATGTTACACCTCCTCTTTGAGATAGAGTCTTGTGGTAGTTCTCAAGCTGTGGTCCCTGAGCAGCACTTTACAACTTGTTTGTAGTGCAAAATGCTCAGTTTTCACCCCAGCCTCCTGACACAGATACTCTGTATAGGGCCCAGCCATTGCTGTTCAAGCCCCCCCCCCCCCCCAGTGATTTGGATGCACACTTGACGTCTGAGAACCAATGATCTTTGTTGGCATCCCCAGGATGTGTAGGAAGTAACCAAAGGGAAACTGATTGTCTTGGTTGGCCTGAGACTGAATCAGACCCTGAATGCAGGACTTTAGTACGGAACCAGGAAAGCTCTGGACCAACCACACTAAGCTGGTCTCCCTAATTAAGACTATTCAGAGGTCAAATTAAGGTGCTGGTGCTTAGGTTTGAACCCAGTTCTCTCTGAATCCTGATTCTCCATTTTAATTAAACCAGTGTACTATAGGTGATGCCAAGAAGCCTTTCTCAGACATGTCAGTGGAGCTTACACTTCTCAAAGAACTCTTATAGCTGTAGAATTACAAACGCAATTGGCGCCAGGAATTAGAAAGGGAGTGTGCCATGAGTTTGTGCTTTAGTAGGGGCATTTGGCCTGGTCTGCGTCTGTTTAAAAGCAGCATTTCTCAAATTAAGCAGACACACTGATTAGCATAAAGACCAGCCAGGCTCTAGCTAATATGAAGATTCTGGTCTGGCAAGGCTGGGGTAAGCCTGATATTCGATAGTTCTATCGACCTCCTAGCAAAAGCTGCTGCTGCCAGTCTGGGGACCACACTTGAAGGAACAAGGGGCAAACTTGTCTGCACATTAGAATTACCTGGGGAGTTTTACCACTTCCAAAGTCCAGGCTGCATGTTGGAGCAATTTAGCCACACTCTCTGGGGATGGGCCACAGGCTGCAGTCATTTTGGAAGTTCTCTGAAGTTCTCTCTGCTAATGCACAGACAAGTTTGGGGAAAAAATGGGTCTCCCCATTGTACCCTCAGCCACTACAACGTGGACCCCGAGGTTCTCAGCTCATTGGTTCGACCTCTCCTCCCACATCCTAATTCCAGACCACCATTCTCTACAAGGGGGGGTTTTAACAGCATGCCTGACTTGGTTTATTTCATTTTGGTCCCTTCTTCTCTGGCACAAGCCCTCTTCACAGGCTTTGATGCCAAATGCAGGAATTCTCTTAACAGCCAGACAGAAGCGAGACCACAGCCCTCTCTCTGTTTCTAAATTTCACTGGCTGGCTGGCTCCCTGAGGGACTCACACTGACGCTGAGACCCTTTGCCAGGCCTGAGGTCAGTGGTGGTCCTCCTCAGCCCAAGTGGGGACTGAGAGGTCCTGTCAGAGAGAGGTGCCCAACCTAGGACACCTAAGGCCCAGAGGGTCACATATGGCACCACGGAAAGTTGTCGCCCCCCGCCCCTGCCCCACGTCACCTTAAGAAATGTGATTCATTTGGAGAGTGACCCAGCTGGGAAGTATAATGAGAGCCTTACATTCCCCTTTCCCATTCAAAAACCCCATGGTCTTGACGAGGTCTGGACTTCTATTTTTTGAAGCTCCCCAATGATTGAAAGAATGAGTTGTTAAATAGCCTTACAAAATCTTAACAGAGTAATGAAATCAGTACACTAACCAGTACAATAACTACCCATCCTTGACGTTAAAATGACATGGGCTGTCCTTCCTGAACACAAACCCTCCATGTGACAAGTCCTGTATGCTACCAGGGGTGGAGACTGGGGCCCAGGAGCCCAGGGATGCTGGCTGAACAACACAGACTCTTTCCAATCCGTCTGCTCTTCCATTTGGGTGACTTTAGGCATCCCTATCCCATAATGAATATTTATTTTCTTTTCATGTAAAATAGGTGTTCCCTATCTTGCTCCCTCCAATCTCAGGCACAACTATTGCTCTGTGTTCGTCTTCTGGCTCCTGGCTCACTCCCCTCCCTACTGATGCTTGTACTCTTGCCAGGGAAGCCTCAAGCCAGGGCTTCAGTTTGTGGCCAAGAAAAACCCTGCTTTCCCAAATAGGAGATGAAAAGTGGGGTTTGTAGCCCCAGTCTTTTATCCCACCTGGCCTTAAGATGGCTGGCTTAGAATATGGTACGCCGGTCAGAGGAGTGAACAGATCAGGTCACTGGCGGTCTTACTTGTTTGGATTTCCATTCTGCACTGACTGACCTGTGCTCTCTCCGATGCCATGCAAATTAGCCATGGAAACAACTTACAATAAAGTGCTTCCTAAAACCAGAGCAAGTCTCGCAAAGGCGGCAACAAAGACAGCGTCTACATCAGAGGTTCTGTCTGGGGGCTCGAATATCCTTCAGGGGACTGTGTGTGGACACAGATGTGTGTGCAGATGTAGGTGCAAATAGGTGTGGTACGTGTCCAAATCTACTGTTCCTATCCCAGGGCTGCTCCTTGAGCATTTCTAGTCTTCTGTCTGGGCAAGCACAGATGTAAGGAAATCACTTCAACTTAGATACACTTTTCCTGAATTGTGTAATAAGGATAAAAATGCACAGACTAAACAAATTGAGATTAGCTCAACTGATCTCGTACTCAGAATTCTATGGATGGAAAACTTGTTCTTTTCCCTTTTTGTTTTTAAAGACCAATCCTATTTAAGGCAACAGAAAAGGAAAACATTTGGTGGGTGATGAGCTGATGGCAGAAATGCTTGAGTTGTCAGTATTTCAGGGTACAGATTCGATTATCTTTCCTATGAAATGGTTTGTGTGTATTAAATTGATTCCATGGGCCAGCTGTGGTTGACAGAGTTAGTCTGATGGATTTAGCCCATGATGTTAGGAGTCTCTGGTGTCCCAAACAAAGTCTTGAACAAATGCCCAACAAAAGAGTACTTTTTACTCTCTATAAGAAGTGTTGGGTTTTTGTTTTGTCTTGTTTTTTTGGTTGTTTTTATTCCCCCCATCTTCTCTCTGTTGTCATGCTTGACTCTAGGAGAACTTGTGTTTGGGGCAAAATACACTATGTTCTCCTCACTATTCTTCCTCTTTCAACACATCATGTCTCACAGGTAAAATTAAGTTAAAATCAGGGTGGCCAGCAAGGAGTAGAAATTCACAGAATTCCAGCACATCCTGTTCTATAGTGTATGAGAAGTTAGCAGAATGCCTGGTGGTCCCAGCCTCTGTGGGGTGGTGAAAGAGGCCTGTCACTCCTGGACCTCCCCACAGCTGTCCCCGAAATGGGTCCCAATCCCTCTGTTCAGGCTCCTTGATGAACAATGCCTGTGGGGAAGTTCTGGAAACCACTGGTCAGTTCCTCCTACCACTTCTTTGGGAAACTCTCCCCTCTCCCCTCCCCTATAAACTCCTGACCACCATGTAGGGCCTGTTACACACCCATCCACATGCATGCAAACACACACATGCACACATCCGCACACATGCATGCAGCACCTGCACACACAGTCCTCTATGGAACAATTCTATGCTTGTCATTTGTTTGGTTCTGTCTTCCCCTCCAGAGAAGGAAATCATTGGAGGTTCCCAAGATTCACATCATGTGGGAACGAAAAGGGTTAATACAGCTATGGAAATGGAGTAGAAAAGCAAATCCACATGTGGAAAGGGAACTCTGAAATGAAAGGTTTCTGTTTCAGAGCCTGCTCTAGCCTCCCTCCTCCTCTTTCAGCAGCCTTCAGTGACCTGAGGCTGGTTCCAGAGAAGCAGGAATGCCCAAACCCAGGGCCATGAACAAAGTAGGCACAGAGAAGTCTGCCTTCGGGCAAGGGCTGGTCCCATCCTTAACCCGCTGCATCCTATCTCCTCCTGATTAGAACGAGCTATTGCAATCTACTTCCCCTGTTGGCAGGCCTGGCTGGCTGAATCTGTTAGTAATGTCTGCCTCCTACCACATCAATACTTGGCATAATGGAGCAGACACTGTGAGTGCTCTGCTAGCTGAGATAGGGGATTATTTACCCCTTTTTCTTTCCTTCCGGCTGCCTTTTTGTAAGTTTACTCTTGTATTTTAGCACTTTCTTCAAAAATAGGCAAAGAAGCAATAAGACAAATCAGTCATTTTCCAAGGGTTTGTGGCTCTTGGAAAGGCCTGATGTGAGGGACCTTTGGACAGAGGAGCTCATGAGACAAGTCATATGGCTGGGCTCCTTTCCCACTTGGCATCAGCCAGAGCCCCTGAAGGTGGGCAGCCTTGAAATATTCATAGAGTATCTCTTATCGGGGTGCCTGGGTGGCTCAGTGGGTTAAAGCCTCTGCCTTTGGCTCGGGTTGTGGTCCCAGGGTCCTGGGATCGAGCCCTGCATTGGGCTCTCTGCTCTGCAGGGAGCCCGCTTCCCCCTCTCTCTCTGCCTGCTTGTGATCTCTGTCTGTCAAATAAAAAAAATTAAGAAAATAAAAAATCTTTAAAAAAGAAAAAAAAAAAAGAATATCTCTTATCTTTCAAAGGTAAGGAGGCTGGAGTCACTTTGAGAAAGAAGAGTACAGAACAAGGCAGAAAGTTCCAAATCCTAAATCGAGCAATTGATGGCTGGCTGATGGCATCCTTGTGATGGCTGTGCACGGAAAATGCAGGAAATCGCCTGGCCCTGCTCAGGACTCTGACTCCTTTGTTTAACACTCCTTTGGCAGAGCAAAAATGATGGTGACCAAAGGAAAGAGGAAACCAGCCTCTGTGCCACCAGCTTCTTGCTGACAGCTGATGGGTATGCATGGTTGAATCCAAAGCAGGTCTACAAATTTTACGTATAAAGGACTCTGCTGGACTGAAGTGATAGGATTTTTAGGACTGAACTAATATTTTCCTTTGACACCAGCTCCCTTTGAACTACTCACAGGCGCTTCCCAGGCTACCATGAATAGTGAACTGCACAAAAGCAGAGTGACGAAACCATTCTCTCCTGTTCTTGAGAATTACCTGCTTTTAGACAAGTCAGCCCATTGTTTGAGGGGCACCCTGCTTATTTGAAATAGGCAATAGGAGGAGGGTCCTCCTACCTCCCCCAACGTCCAGACTTTTTAAGGATCTTCTGAGAACACTAGGCTCCCAAAGTGTGGGCATTGTTTTCATTGACCAAGCAAGGGATTCCCATAGAGCAAGAGTGGGACATGGCATTTCTTGCCAAACTGTTTCCAGAGGCTCCAGTGCTATCTCTTTTAAACTTGTCTTTTTTCTTTCAAGGGTAGGCCCTGCCAGTTCTTGGGAAGATGTAAGTAAAGCCACTAATCTATGAGCCAGAAGTTATCCAATCCCCTTGGGAATTTAATCAGAGATTTACCAAGTGGTTTGAGGGAAGTTGAGATAAAAGAAAATAAAGTCCTTGTAGGGTTTCTTGACTCTCCCCTCGCCCCATTTCCTAAATGAGAACAGGCTGTTGGTGTCCCCAGGCCTAATACCTTCAGGCCATACTTGGAAATTAAAATCTAATTGGCTTCTTGGTTCTTAGGTTTCAGTTTTTAGCAGACACCTCCTCTCGGATAAGACTGTCCGTTTGAGGCAGGCAATAATGAATTTATAAACCTCCCCAGTTTTATAAGACCCTTGATTTTAGTGGTCTAATGTCTTAAGAATGTCTTCCTATAAGGATGTTAATTTGGTGTGTGTGTGTGTGTGTGTGTCTGAATTCTTGCAGCATTACTGCTCTAAGGATAACACACTTTTATTGGAGTTAATTTTAGAAATGGAGAGACTTAGCAAACTAACTTGGAGAATTTTTAATCTTGCTTATCTGAATCTTAATATCATAATAGCATGTGTGCCATATAAAAATATAGCACTGTTATTAAAAGTCTGGAGCCTTTGCTTATGCAAATGATTCCTGGTGGGAATCTCACACGTAAATTCTTAGATTAGCTTATGACAGTGGAAGCCTTGAGACACACACATTTCCTTCAGCCAACTTTGGTGCCTGGATATTAAGAAACAACTTATGTTTCGCGTGCCTCTAGCAAGATGGTTTCTTGGTTTAAAAAAGTACCCTTCTTATAAATGACTTCCCTCTTCTTTTTCTTTGCAGTCATGTTTTTTTTTTTTTTTAAGATTTTATTTATTTATTTATCAGAAAGAGAGAGAGGGAGAGACTGCAGAAGCAGGGGGAGGGACAGGCACAGGGATAAGCTATGGGATCCCCACTGAGCCTGATGAGGGACTTGATCCTAGGACCCTGGAATCACGACCTGAGCGGAAGGCAGATGCTTAACCAACTGAGCCACCCAGCTGTCCCTACCGCCATATGTTTTTCAAATATTTCATCTTTTCCTTGATTTTCCCCCTCATGAACTAGTTGTACCTAACTTTATATAGTGTAATTCTATGTTTAAGAAAATCTGACACAAGGAAATCATAGATTCTCAGAAGTGAAAATGCCTTAAAGAGTATTTAGGTCACGTTTTTCTATGCCTAGTTTTATGAAACAGAAATTAGCAGAGGGTCATTCACTTGGCAAATAATTCATTTTCAAGGACTCACCTTCAAGGACTCATTTCAAGGACTGATCTAACACAATTAAAATGTAAAATCAGAACTGCGGAAGCCAAGTCACTTTCCAGAAAATTATCTCTTGTATAATTTTAGGATAGTCATTTAACCACATGGCCCAGGAAAGATGCCATACTCCTCTGGGCCTGCCCATAAGCAGTGCTTTCTGCTTCCAACATTTCTCTCTCCCTTCCCCTGACTTCTGTTTGTCTTCCAGGTACCCCTCTCACATGGTCTTAGAAAACCCTATATTTTGTACTGCTTTGTAGTACTCATCATGGTTGTAATTATTCAATCCCGAATATAACTCTTTAATGACATCCTTTCCTGCTAGACGGTAAGCTCTAGGGGGCAGGTTCCCTGTGTATCCAGTTTATTCCTTTACCACCAGTGCCTCAGACACTGCCTTGCACATAGTAGCTCCTCAGGGTACATGTATGTGTTTGAATAGCTTCTTTTATAACACTTTCATTTTTGCCTTCGGTCAATGCTTCGTTCATGTTACAGGGAAAAGCTAATGCAAAATAGGTATCCTTTGTCTGAGGCCCATGCCTGCTGGAACAGTTGGAGAAACAAGAATGTCGATGATTTCCTGTAGTTTCCGGGATTTTAGGCTCCCCTGGTTGCCCAACCCTTCTCGGCCCTTCTCAGTGGCTCCTTCCTCCCCTCGAAGGTTCCAGCACTGGTTCTGACCTCCTCTTGATTCTCAACATGCTTCTCTCTTAGCATCCACCTTTTCCGATGGCCTCAGCTATTCTCTGTGGCTCTCAGTGTTATCTGCAGAAGTGTTTTCAGCTCTTGGAATCTCTTCCTGGGCAGACTGATGGAACTTCCATCTCACCTTCTTTGCCATCAAACCTGCTGGTTCTCCCGTTTATGGTATTCCTGCCCGTCCAGTCACCTAGACCTGTGGTCTGAACTCTGGTCAGTCGTTCAAGGCAAGTAGACATGGAAAGAAATGCTCTTCTCTCTGGGCAGAAGCCAGCTTTTCCTCTTTGAGGGGCCCATTTCTAGTTGGTGCCATCCCATCTGTGGTGTACCCTTGAAAGTAAGAGATGCTCCCAGGATGGGAGAGCCATTTTCTGAGCCTTCTGGAAGGCAACTCACCAGAGAGAGAAAATCAGACTTCTCTAGAACAACTCAGAATGTAGCAACCGCAGGCTTCTCCATGAAACAGAGTATATATGAGCACCGGGGAACCGAAAACTCAGGCCAGCCTGAGAGTCGCTGAGCTCTGTAGACTTTCCATGGCGTTTCTAGTCTTGGCTCACTGCTTTGGAATATCCCTTTATTCACTCTTGCCCTTGAAAGGATTTGCTGGTGGGGCACTGGGGGAGCACTGTTCATGTTGGAGCTAAAGGAGTTGAACCCAAGCCCTGGCTGCTTTATCATTACCTGTGTGACTCTGGTGAGCAGTTTCTGCTCTCTGAGCCTCGCATTTTTTTTTTTCACCTTTAAAATGGATCATAATTCCTACCAGCTTCATGGGGGTATTGTGAAAATCAAATAGGACACTACATATAAGATGCTGGGAAAACTAATGTGCTATAGAGATCAGGGGTAATTGAATATTAGATGTTTATGAAACCCTATGTTGCTCCTTCATGAATTCTGTCCTCAATATACCATCTGTGTGATTATTTATTTTTCTTTAAACAAATTACTTAAAAAACTTATTTCTTGAAGAAAAACCCTTTACCCCTAAAATGTATTAAAACAGAAGGTAACCGTAAAAAAATACAACAAATAGGGGCGCCTGGGTGGCTCAGTGGGTTAAGCCTCTGCCTTCGGCTCAGGTCCTGGGATCGAGCCCCGGGTCGGCTATCTGCTCAGCAGGGAGCCTGCTTCCCCCTCTCTCTCTGCCTGCCTCTCTGCCTACTTGTGATCTCTGCCTGTCAAATAAATAAATAAAATCTAAAAAAAAAATCCAACAAATATGAAACAACATCATTAAATTCTAGCTAATACCATTGTTGTATTTTTTATGTTCTGAGCCTGAGGGCTACTCTCTCATGTAGCCTATCTTTCTGGAACCCTATAAAATGTTACATATACATAAGAAATGGCATAGAGGGAAGAAGGAGAGCTGTGGATTGAATTTCCTCCATTTAATTCATGTTCATCTTCTAGCTATGTCACTAAGGCAATTTATACAATCTCTCTGAATCTTACTCATCTGTAAAATGAGATTTCTGTAAACATTGGGAAAACTATGTAGCACGGTGCTTGGCCCATGGCCCGTGCTTGGTAAGTGCAGTTAATATGCCTCGTGCAAGAGCAGAGCTTCTATTTTAGTCCTTCATATTAAGGGCAGAACTTAATGAAATTTTTTGCATTGTTGCTTCTGAGGAGTATGGAGTGACTAATAAAACTGAAGAGGAAATTTGGGGCCATTTGTCAGCTAGCAAAGGAAAGAGGTGAGTTAAACCCAGATTTTAGAAAAGTGGGAAAAATACCAACCAACAAAGCAATTTCACCCAGCAAAACTTTGAAGAGACTTACCCACTCTTTCAAAAGAGTGTTCATGGTGTCCAGGGCTAGGCTAAAATTATAAAGCACTGAGAGGTGGTGATACTAAGTACTTTTTAAAAAAAGGAGTGCCAAATCTAAATTTTCGGGATGAGAAGAAATATGATGGGTCCAGGGCCTTCTCAGAATTTCTTGTACTTCAAAGAGCATGTACTTGGCAGTGACTCCCCTACTTTCCTGAGTTTGGTCAACGTGGCTGAGGGAAGGCAAAACTCTTAAAATCCACACAGATGGAACTTTTCCACTGGCCCTATTTTGGTATAAATATTCATCAAGGACTAGAAACTTAAAGTCGATATGGGTCTGAGCTATAAGTGGTTTGGACTAAACTTCAGCCAATTTTCAGTCGTCCCGCTGGCTCTTGTCTCTCAGGAGGGCCAACTCTCCTGAGATGTGGCTGCTGTTGTCTAGAGACCTGAGCCAACTACCTCCCCATATCATGGAAATCACTGGAGTTTGTTCTCAAGAGACTTCCAGCCAGAAAGAGGGGGGCCTCAAGGGTCAGATGAAGGTTCAAGCCAGTCGTTTGAAGGAAGGAAACAAATCAACCCTTGGCACATCCACTATCCTAAGGCCAATCCTTTTGTAGGCGAGTCTGCAGGAGAATAATAAAACTTGGGACCAGATGTTAAAAATTCAGAGTCTGGTTTGGAATGGTGCCTTCCCCAACCCTCTCACTTTCATTTCCTTTTCATCTCCCCATGCTTCCTGTATCTGCCAGAGTCTCCCTCCCATGCCTCTGGCCCCACTCCTACTATGCCAGTTCTGATCTTGGTCCATACATCCAAGGTTTTAGATTAAACCACATGGGTAAGGATCCCACTGAGGGGATGCTGGTCTCACTTCCTCTATTCCAGGTCTGTCTTGTGTCCTTTGCCTTCATGTTCTCTCTACCCCTTTCTACCCACTCTGAGTTCTTTGTCTCTACCAGTTTCCCAAAGTGGTTGTATCTTTTTAAACATTTTTTTAAAAGATTTATTTATTTGAGAGAAACAGAGAGCGTGCACACTCGTGCATCCACATGGGAGGAGGGGCAGAGGGACAGAATCCTCAAGCTGAGTCTCCACTGAGCACAGAGCCCCACACAGGGCTCAGTCTTGAGATGCAGGAGATCATGCATCAAGCCAAACCAAGAATCAGACGCTTAACCAACAGAGCCACCCAGGTGCCCCAGCAAAGTGGTTGTATCACTTTACGGTCTTCCTGGCAATGTATGAATTCTAACTGCTCCACGTCCTTATCAACACTTGCTATCGTCAGTATTTAATTTTATTACTTTTCTGGGTGTGCAATGCTATCTTATTGTGCTTTTGTGTTTTTCTGATGAGTAATAAGGTTGAATATCTTTCCCTACACTTAGTGGCCATTTAGAAATTTTCGGTGACGTGGCTGTTCAAATCTCCAGCTATTTTCTTCTTAAGTGAGACTGCTTTTTAAAAATTTATTTAAACGAGTTAGTTATATATTCTGGATATAATCCTTTGTCACATACATGTATTGTGACTATTTTTGTGGATTGTCTTTTACTTTCTTAGTGGCATCTTTTAATGAAAGTAAGTTGGTTTTGGTGACCAGCCTTCATATTTATTTTTTTGAGCATTCCTTCCAGATGGAAAAGTCACCAGGATATAAAGTTTACATTACTCTCTTACTGCTCTTGCATTCCACATAGTAATAAACTATGATAACTTTGCAAATATTTTTTAAAGCTTTCTAAAGACATATTACCTCTGTCACAGTTTTCATCTTTTTCTTCTTAGTCTTCTCTGATTTCTTATCACCTCCTCCTGCCTCTTGCCCTTTATAAATCAGGTGCTTTACATATGGACAAGTGCTGATTTTTCATGAGTATTTATGATGTGGGTTTGGAGTTCTTAGTGCTTTAGGGTTGTCTATCCCCTTCTCTTTTGCCACATTTTTGTACTGTAAAGGCTCTCCTCCAAGAAACAGGATAGTTTGGTGGCATAGAAGTGACCTTCCCAAATGGGTGAGATTAGGAGAGGTAAATATGTTGCTCAGATGGAGAAGGTGGCACAAGTCCCCAAACTCACATCAAAACAAAAACTGAGAGCTGTCTGTTGGCCATCTTACTCAGCTAAAAGCTGACACTAGGTCTCCCAGAAGGCAGGAACCTACTCAGGAAACAGATGTGTTGACCTTCATCTTGGACAATATGTAAGACTTAGTCAGTTACCAGAACTGGGACATTAGAAAAAAGTGGTCATTGCATCCTTGAATTGAGGAGCTAGGGAAACAGAAGCAATGGGAAAAAGTTGCAGGGAGAGAGAGAGATTTTTCGCTCCTGATAAGGATGAACTTCTAATATTTAGAGGGGTTCAAAAAATAGGTCTCTTCAGGAGGTACGCATGCTGGTCAGTGGATTCTCAGAGCATCTGCTGTCCTGTCCAATTCACCTCATGTTTAAGGCTAAGGATGGGACGGTTGAACAAAATAAAGTTTTCAAAGTCTTTCTGAACCTGAAATGCTATGATACCTTAAATTCTTACCCCAGCTCTTCTACTAACTAGCTCTGTGACCTTGAGCAAGTCACCTGACTTGCTAGACCTGTTTCCTTGTTTGTTAAATAAGGAGGATGAACTAGGGAAACTCTGAGCCCTTTCTATCTCCTAAAAATTAATTATAATTGCTGCAATATACAGTACAAGCATTATTCAAATAAGCGTATGATGATTTCCCTTGTCATGGCCCAGCCTGGGATGCAGAGGCTGGTGACAACCACCATTCTAGATAGTGTGACTCTTATGTCTCTCCCCATGGGCTGTTGGGGAGTGTCGACTGTGTAGGAGACATGTTGGGACATGTCGGCTGTGTAGGAGGACAGACTCAAGGAAACAGCTTTTCTATCAAACTTTGCCTCTTTTTAGGTCCTTGCAAATACAGGCATGATCCTCAAAACTTCATTTTCCAGATAACTGAAAGGGAATCATCTGGGATCTTTTTTTTAACGTACCATATACAGCTAGCAAAAATGAAGAACAATCATTTCAGTGGCATTTTGACATCCAAACCATGTGTTTTTCGTTTCTATGCCTCACCTGCTCTAACCCATGGTAGCTCGGAGCCCACATTGTCAGGCCAAGTGAGAACTCTGAAGAACTGTACAAAAGGAATTGTTTTGATATAAGATTTTGGATCTCATTAAACAAGTTCCATATTTCAAAGTGTTGACTTTCTTTCACTTATTTCATCAAAGAGTCTTAGTTGGGATTTTTCCTCTAAGAGTGAATAAAACTTGGGGTACACAAACATGGCTGGGAGATTCTGGACCATTTTCATGTCCTGCTCATACATGCAGTGTGCTGAATTTCACAGGGTGTGTGTGTGTGTGTTCCTTTCTTCCCATTGATTTTGCATATTCTCAGTTATCTGAACCTAAATCTTCTTGCAAAAGTTCAGACTCAAGGGGGCTTGAGTTGGTTGGATCTCCTTTGCTGGCACTGGGAGAGTCTCAAATCACTGTCATAAAGTTTTCTGTGTGCCAGTTTGGCAGGGCCTGCTACCCCAATCACTCTCAAGTGTTCTGGTTGAGAGGTAAGAGGAGCAAGTCCTCAGATGAGAAAATAAAAGGCATGTATTTGGGGATGGATGGATACATGGAAATATATTTCTCCACAGTTCAAGATGGAGGATATTCCCCAAGTTAGAAGTCAGGTAGGATGGAGAATATACGTGCCAGACTTGGAAAGCATAAAGCTGGACCATGACCTGATCCTAACAGCTCATTCATCCTTTTCTCTCAACACTCAGCTCAGATGTCTTCTGGGTAAGCCTTCTCTGACTTAACCCCACTTAACCTCTGACTTAACTTCTCTGTACTTAACCCCACCTGGGTCAGCCTTCCCAGGTGGGGTTAAGTACTGCCTCTTCTGATCTCCCTCAGTTCCACACGTACCTCTGATCAAGGTCTGTAGGCACTGTTCGCTCTCTGATGGCCACACTGGCTGTTCCTTTTCTGAAACCATCAGCTTCTGAGATTCTTTTCCTTCTACTTCTTCACTGATCAGCTTAGTCCCTTAGTCCCTGGCATGTAATAATTGCATATATGTTTGCACAGACTAACTTCTTAAAGTGTGCCAAATTAGGAGTGGATAAGTTTCATCAAAGTAACGTTTTTATTTTCTCTACCATTTTGCTCTCATTGAGCTCTTTTCACAGTGATGGCAATTCCTGTTTAATAAGCAACATTATTTCTCAAGAACTGTGCTAAGAACTTAACAGATCATTGTTGAGGACAACAACTCTCAGGCCCATTTTAATGATGAAGAGACTGAGGCTCAGAGGTAATGTGGCTTGTCCAAGATAATAGGAAATAAGTGGCTGGGCTGGGATTTAAACCCAGTTTGTCTGCTCCAAGAGCTTCAGATCTCAGTCCACTCCAGCTGTACCTATTTATGTATATGTGTATAGAATACTGTTAAGGCTTTATTTTGGCAGAGGTCTTAATATATTTGGGCTCTTTTGGTTGTCTGACACAAAAGCATCCCTTCTCAGAATGTTTTAAATGCATGAAATATGTAGGAGGACAGAAAAAACCACTATTACTGAAATAGTACCAATATATAAAAACAGATCTATGATTTATTAATATACATGTCTTTATTAAGTTATTAACAAGACTTAGCAGTGGATTTATTGTTATTTCAGAACATGAGCAAGTATAAGTGGTACATTAGACATCGATCTCAGGATAGGAAAGTATCAGATTTCCATTGGTATCAAGGGCACAGGGCCTATATCCAGCTATCTTTCTCTAATGTAAATGTCTTGTACAATAGCTTTTTGGTTAAAAAAAAAAAGTCAAGGGGTTGCTAAGCTGTCAGGGCTTGTGTCTTCATTCATAATTGAAGGAAATGCCGAATCAGAGGCTGGTTATATAAGGGTGCAGTTTTTCTTCATTTACATTCCTTGATACCCTTAATTCTGTCCACAGATCCCTGGTTAAAAATGTCTCCTCTCTCTGCTTACAAGATTTAAAAAAATCCCTTTGACTTCCTCTAAAATAAGCCTCCGAATACTGACCCCCTACCCCCCCCCCCCTTATGGCCAGATCAAGGCCATTGGCTGGCCACAGTGCCAGGGCTGGGCACAGAGCACAGGAATGCCTCAGCAGGTGGACGGCTCTCCTCCAGGATGAGGATAGGGCTGGGCTCCACTTTTCCAGCCAATGGATCAGCTAGGCCAGTCACCTTGATAGTCAGCCTCATGAATCAGTACCTGGACATGCCACTTAGTCATACAGCCCAAATAGATTCTGTCATCTTAAGGGTGGGTTATGGGGCTGTTAGTCAGCCAAGAGTCCTTTCTCTGTGCTCCTGTCCTTTGGTGCCCCTGCCATCAACACCACTAAGGACAGGGCCTGGGATGTTAGGCTGCCTCTGAGGACATAGGCTGGGCACAGTCAGTGTGTCCACCACCATGTCTGCAAGGCAGCTGAAGGGGCTGCTGGTTACCAGAAGCACCTGAGAGCTGCCAGGAGTTCTCCTCTGCCTCAGACTGCTCATCACTAAATACCCTGTTTAAAATGCAATAACTGGGGTGGGGGGTACCTGGGTGGCTCAGTTGGTTAAGTGTCTGCCTTCAGCTAAGCCTACATCCGGCTCCCTGATCAGCAGGGAGTCGGCTTCTCCCTTTCCCTCTGCCCCTCTCCTCACTTGTTCACTCTCTCTCTCTCAAATAAATAAATACATAAATCTTTTAAAAATGCAAATACTGGGAGAATTATCACACTCATTCCTTTGTTACACTGTAGAAATGACTGGGGTTTGGTGTGGCTTAGAAATGTACAGTGCTCAGAAATATGAGGGTGGGTAGCAAAGGAGAAGAATTAAGTGTGTAAGAAGAACTGTGTGTGCACACAGACACAATACAGATGGTCAAGGAATACACAGAATCATAGCATGCTGACAGGATTTGGCCTTTATCTTACTTTTATGAGAAATGAATTTCATCAGACTCAAGTTTACATGGAAGGGACCAAAATTTTCTTATCCATTGTCTAGCACTCAGCACAATGGCTGGCACATGACAGATGCTGAATAAATACTTGCTAAATGAAGAAATGAGTGGATATTACCTTGATTTATAAGCAAGACATCTGAGGCTTGGTGAGGGTAAGTGCCTATCTAAGATCACACAGTTGGGGCCAACGGCTGGTCTCAGGCAAGGGAAGGACTGCTTTTTAGAAGTGTAACAACAAGCCACCCAAAGCAAATTGTTGCCATTGTCACAATTTTGCATATGATGCAGCTTGAGTATATTTATGGCTAAGTCTAAGTTTAGCTACAAAGAGAAGGTCTTGCAATCTGATATCTTAGAAGCCACATGTGACATGACGTAGGTAAGCTGAACTTGGTTTTCCACACTCCAGCACTTAACTACCTATGGGACTTCTGTGCTGTACCAAAGAGAGAGGATACCAAGAAGCAAGAGGAAATATTTTTTGAGGACGTACTAGGCATCCAGGGACTTGGCATGCCTTATCCCTTCAACTATTGTTTAGATGTAGAACCACTGTTAACTCTCTTTCTCAAACAGGGAACCAGAAGTCCAGAAAGGAAAAGCAACTTGGCAGAGGTTGCAGACCCAGCAAATGGTAGAACCATAAGTCACATCTAGATCTCCATGCTTGCAAAGGCCATGTGTTTAACTACTTCTCAACTGGCCTCTAAGACTTGTGGCCCAAGCTAAGTTCATAGCCAAATGTTCACTCAACGTTCTGAAGTTTGAAGATATGAAGTTGACATGAAATCAGAGTATTCTGGGCATGGAAGTGACAGAATATAGAACATACCCTCTCCTCCCACATTCATAAAAGATGCTTGATTCAGTGCATCTCTCAGTTATGTCTCATGTAAATTCTGGATATGCTATTTCTCTCCCACGTCCCAACTGCAGCACAAAAGGACTGACGAAGCCAATCCCTAGATTCTGCTCAGCTCTTTTAAAGATTCACTTGCATTTTTGTCCAAAGATTAATTTTATAAAGAATCTAATGTTTTAAAACAGAAGGAGGAAAAAAAAATCCATAAATAGATCATGTGGATTTGAAACAGCCGCCATGGGCTGGACCCCGGTACTCCTTTGTCCTTCCAAAGAGTGACCTGCCAAATGGAACCTTTGCTTTTTTCCCCCTCAGCGATCTTATTTCCTTTTAAAGCATGTCCTGGTGGGGGCTTGGCTGTGTTTTGCTTGGTCCTGATTCACGTGTTATTGGGTAGACCATGAGTCAGGCTGACCAGGCACGTAGAGATACACATTCCAGAGGCCAAGCTTATCCTCAGGCTAAAATTTCCTGGAAGCTCTGGGACTGGGATCTCTAGGATTTATTTATTTACTTTTTATTTTTTTTGGTCAAGGGTCACTGCTTCTTCAGTAATTTTAGGATACTATTGTATGCTTCCTTAGGTTGTCTGCCTACCAACCTCCTCCCTTCAGAATTCACTTAGACTTCTAGAAAACCAGGAATCAGGCAAAATCTAGAAAGCCCTTGTTCTATACCTGGAAATGGCTTTGGCTTATCGTAGGTGACAGGAGATACCTACTATTGACCAAGAGATACCAGAGAGGTACAAATGCCTGGTAACATTTTGGCAAATGCTGGGCAATTTCTGAGTCAGACTGTTAATGTGTAGAGAGGCCTTGATCTCTGAGTGAAGCACACAGTGATAATTGGAGCTCCTCTCTACCAGATGGCTACTTCTGAGGAAAGCCTTCTTATTTTTTCTTAGAGTGGAAAGAGCTTAAGGTTTGGGATCCGAGAAGGCTGGGTTTGAGTTCCTAACCTGCCATCATATGATCATGTAAGCTCAGTCTTAATCTACTCACATGGAGAAAGAACACTCACATTTTTGCATGGGATGTGAGAAACATCAAGCACTCTCCATGCACTCAAGAGAGGTCTTTCTTTCCTCTCTTTGGTCTTTCCTTGAATTTGTCTACGCTAGCAGAGAATGGGTGAGTCTTCCTGCAGAGTTCTTAGGGGGACAAGAGTCCAAACAAATGGTGAAAGGAAGACCAAACATGTCCCTCCTGAGAAAAAAAGGAAAGGGGTTTGCTTCTCATTTAAAGGAGCAGACCATGAGGGAAGAGTTGATCTGGAAGTTTGATAAAGCTTTGTAATTGTTTTAGTTCTGTTTCTGTTCTTGTGAAACCACTATCAAATTTCTACACCAGATATTTAGGCCTAGGAACCAAGTTCAGCATTTGGCCAGTGGAAAGAGTCTCAGTGCACATAGGAGACCCAACTTATTGTTTGATGTTTTCTTTAAAAGCTTTATAGAAAACACTTCCAGAGCGTCTACAGATCCAGACCATTAATATGTACAAAGCTCCAAGAATGGGTTTAGGACATCTTGAATGTTCCATGCGAAGTTATGGAAATAACATAATCTTGAGGGACTCCTGTAGAAGTGGCTGGTGGCCCTGTACCTACCAAGATCATGGCAACTGCCAGCCAAATCCTCTTTCTGATAGCAACAGAAAGGGTATGTGTGTGTGTTTGTGTTGGGCGGGGTACTTCCAAACAAAGGCACTTAAAGAACAACAGTTTTCCTTCTGGATGTCCTGAAAAGCTCTTCCACAATTCTACTTTTAGTGGAACAGAGTTTTAGGCCTGTTTTTCTGGAATCATTTGTTATTTGGGAGATAGCCTGGTGTATAGGAAAGGTCACTGGGCTGGAGGGAAAAGGAAGAATGGTTCTCATCCCAGGTCTGCTACTTCCTAGGAAAAGTGACCTGTCCAAAGTCAGCTGATAAATAAGTGCTTACAGTTATTAGACTGACTCAACCCCTGCCAGAAAACTTTTCTCATCATCTATGTTTAAATGGTGTTGGATTAACAATGGTGATATAAGAACTCCCAAGGTCTATATTCATGCCAGATTTCCTCCTTATTATTCACATACTATTTTGAATGTGCAAGTTAGAAAAAATTAAAAAAAAGATTCTTTCCAAAGTCAAAGTCAAATTGAATACCTCTTCTGGAGTCCTGTTGGCTCCAGTGGGCTGCAGGAGGAATTATCCCCTCACTTCTCTGCTCCTTACCTTCTCCTCACCAGAAGTGGCAGGCATGGGGGTGGGAAAGAATGATGCACCTGTGAGCCTGTGTCAATGTCCCTCCTTCTTGATCTCCAGATTTTGCTGGACTCAGCCCATTCTTTTTATTCTTTGTTATCTTTGGCTAATTAATATGGAGAGAAGATCAAACTATAGGCCCTTCCGAAGGGAATAGCTTTTCCCACTGTCCTGGTTATGGAATGGTGCGTAGGTCCTGGCTAGGAGAAGGTCTTGGAGCCTAGAGGGCTGAGAGTAAACCTAGAGATGGTCTATGATTAAGTCTTTCCCTGCCTCTTATCATCCCAGGTGGTGGATGCACTGGTGAAAGTCAATCCTCAGCCCCCAACCCCCCATATTCACACATGTCTGCACAATATGACAAGCATCTTCAATGTACAAAGTAATGGCTTCAGCATTTGTTTTCAGGGACCCTTTAAGAAGGACTTGGATAGGGGCGCCTGGGTGGCTCAGTGGGTTAAAGCCTCTGCCTTCGGCTCTGGTCATGATCCCAGGGTCCTGGGATGGAGCCCTGCATCGGGCTCTCTGCTCAGCGGGGAGCCTGCTTCCTCCTCTCTCTCTCTTTGCCTGCCTCTCTACCTACTTGTGATCTCTGTCTGTCAAAAAAAAAAAAAATTAAATTAAAGAAAAAAAAAAGGACTTGGATAATTTCTTTCTTTCTTTTAAAACAAGCCTGTCTTTTGGGCCGGGTTGCTTATACACCTATGGGCATGTCTCCAATGCCTTGGCTATTATGATCTTTAAGTGACAGCTTAATATATTTTTAAGATTGAGGGAGCCAACGACAATTCTCAAGGAGCTGTGTTTACATTGGATCGGCTTGCTCAGGCAACATGCCAGCAGTGTTACACGCTGCAGGAACTGGAGGTGAAAGCAGGAAGGGCTGAGGAGAGAGGGGAGGATGAAGCTGGAGGACAGGAAAGCCAAGAGGGAGGGGATGCAGAGAAGGGTGTGGGCAGATGCCTAGCTGAGCCTGGCAATGCGCTTAGAACCATCATTTAATGCTCCTTTGACATTGCGTTGAGGGGTGAAAAGAGAACCCTTTGGAGCAGGTCCACTGGCACATGCATAGTCCACAGTGGACATACTCTTAGATTCCTTTGTTCTCGTCCTTTCTAAATTCCTGCAAGTGGCTTCTTGGCAGCCAATGGGCCCATATTGTTGCAGAGCCTAAATCGGCTTCAGCACATCTTCTCAGCAATCTCAGATATGGAGCTTGACCCCTCTGTGCTTCAGTCTCCTTGCCTAAAAAGTGAAGAGAGCTCCCTGTCTCCTTCCAAGCCTAAAATTCTATAACTCCAGAGTGAAATGACTGGTAATCTCTGTTCCATGTAAGCAGATTTTGTATCTGTTGGGGTAGAATGAAGACAAGATCAATGTTTGGCTTATTGAAACTGAGAAACTTGCTTTGGTTCAGATGAATGAAAGTTAGCTGCTCTTCAGATGGGATATTCATAAAGAAAAGTGTGTCCTTCATTTACCAAAAGACTCCTTTCAGCATTCACATACCCATCAAAATATACCAATAACAACAATCTCTATTTGTGAGCTTCTGGGGTGAGCTCTTTGTATGCATTATCTCGTTTAATGATCACAGACCCCTTGGGGGGTAGATGCAGCAACTGCCTCTCCAATTCTCAGATAAGGACACAGACTCAGACGTTAATTATGGAGTACACAAGAGCACACAGCTACTAAGTGGTAGAGCTTGGGTATGAGCCTTGCTCTGGATACAAGAATAGTAGTACCAGTATTCTTAAATACGCTTAATAAACAATAGAAGACAAATCCACTGTAGTGGTTGATTCCACCAAAAGAAATGGCATTTGGCCTTCCAGGCCCTTTATTACCAAGGAATGTTGACTATTCTGAAGGAACTCTCTGTACTAGGAGATCTACTCTCTCCCAGTAGAAAAACAAATGATGGCTCATGAGCGGCATTTAACATAGCACAGATGAGAGGAGGCAGGTAGCTGTTTCTAAGTTCTGCCAGTAACTAGGTATGTGATCCATGGTGAGTCTCTCAGTTCATCTGGGATTGGTTAGACGATCTCTAAAGCAACTCCAGGTTTTGGATTTTATGTTCTCTTGAAGACCTTTTTATGACTTTCCAGCTGCTAGGGATTCCTCATACCCTACTTCCCCTTGGGGTTAGGGCAGTAGAGACAGTTTGTATGCCATTTTAAACCAGTTCTCATTTTGTAAATAGGTCCCTTGCAGCTCCAAGAGTCTATGAAATCGTTTCAAAATGCCTAAGTGTGATTAAGCATCCTGAAGCCAAATGTTATAAAACCCCCCACTGCTGCAGATTTAAAGAGTAAATATGCAATAAAAGTTTTTCAGCATGCTGTTGGTATGACACGGTGTTTAATCACTATTATAACATTCAGCAAGGAGAGTTTCTCCCCAACTCCCTTCCCTTGACTTTTTGAGTTGAAGACATTGGTTCATCTGCCTAGTGTGACTGTCCTCCTCATTGCCATAGTCCCAAGAAGTTAAAAAAAAAATACCCTTTCATCTCTACCCACCACATTCTTTCTCTAAGCCTGTAATTGGATCTAAATGGAAAATAAACCCTTTGCAGGCCAAGGAAGTTGGCACTAGAGGGTGACAAGAAGGGGAACATGTTCCACCTCTAATCCGGATCATCACACTCACCGATGAAAAGGAAAATAAAAACAAGGCTTCCTCCAAGGGGTGGCTTTGGCCCTCAGCAAGGAGGAGGGTTTCCATGTATGGGTCTTACTTCACACATCATCTATCAATCTGCTTGTAGTAAAACCACCCCAAATCATCTCACTTTCTAGAGGACCATGGGGCTTGGCCCCTTTAGCCCTAAACTCTTTTACCTCAGCTGAATTTGGGGAGGCAGTTCAGACACACAAATATCCTCGAGCTACCACAAGTTAAAAAACATTCACGTACAAAATGTACTGTCCGCAAAAACTATGGTCTTAGCTGGATAGATATTCAGTGGTTCACTGGTGGTTTATTGAGTCCTGCTGTGTATGGTATGCTGTGTTGGAATGGAGATGAACCAGAAAGGTCTGTCTTCAAGGAGTTTAGAAACATGTGTAAAGAAATAAAAGCCGTGCATGCATGACTTGTTAGTAGGTAGAAATTAACAGGTATCTTACCGAGGTCTAAAGTGTTAGGAGAATTCCATAGATGGAAAGAGGACCTGATTCTTCAAAGAGTCTGGCAAATGTGCTGGGACATGATACCTTCCAGAGGAGATGCCCTGATTAAGTCTGACTTGGTGTACACATTCAGAAGGGTCCGCTGGACTCTGTGTGGGAGTCTGGGGAAGGTCAGCTGTATAATGGTGCAGCTATAAATCAGATGCATGAACTCTGTGCTTCTAAGTTATGTGGCTTGCATTTTTATTTTGATTCTGACATATGTTCGGGGTTTTTGTCTTTTCTTCCTCTTTCTGTCCTTTCCTTTTGTTTTTGTTTTTCATGTCTCTCATTCTATTCCACAGGTAATGGCAGAGGTCTGAGGAAGGCCTTGCCCTGCAAGAATTTAAAATGACTGTTTTGGGAGATTAACCCACAGTGCACTGCTGCTGTTGTTGCTGCTGGGAGAGAAGCAGGGTCTACCATCCCCAAAACTGGAGACAAGGAAACTGAGGCACAGAAAAGTGAGTTGGTCAAAGCAGTGCCCCTAAAAAGTGGCACAGCCAGGGTTTCAGTGCCTTAGGCATTCCTTATGCACACCACTGCCTCCTGGAAGCAACGCTCTAAACCCTGGGCTCAGTTCTCTGTTGGCTTAGACTGTCTGTGTCTCTGCTCCCTTCCAGCTCACTTGTCCTCTAAGCCTCTGGCCTGTGCCCTCTCCCAACTGCATCCAGGTAAGTAGCCGGTGGGTGTTGGAGCTACAGGCACAGCTGCAGGCCCCTTCTGCAGTGAATAACCCGTGACCTTCTGGGCTCCAGGCCAGCTCTTCCTGAAAGGGAAACGTGCAGACCCTGGGGACAGAAATTAGTTCCCATGTGCTGGAACTGCTGCCATCGCCAACTTCACCAACTAAAGAAACGTGTGTGTGAGAGAAAAACAAAACACTAGGATGACTGCAAGAGGGGAGATTTCCTTATGAGTAAATATTGCCCTCCCCCCAACTTTCACCTCAATCCCGGCAGGGATAAGGGAGGGGTTATTTTTCTTCCTACAGACAATAGGATTACTATTTTTTTTTTTTTTTAAAGTTCCACTTTAGGGCCGCCTTGGTGGCTCAGTGGGTTAAAGCCTCTGCCTTTGGCTCAGGTCATGATCCCAGATCCTGGGATGGAGCCCTGCATCGGGCTCTCTGCTCAGCAGGGAGCCTGCTTCCTCCTCTCTCTCTGCCTACCTCTCTGCCTACTTGTGATCTCTGTCAAATAAATAAATAAATAAATAAAATATTTTAAAAAATAAATAAAAGTTCCACTTTATTTAAATTTTAATTAGCATCATCGAAGAACTAAGATTCTTTGCAAATACTTTACACAATGGCTTTTAAGAGTAAGTTTTGGGGTGTGTGCCTGTTAGCTCAAATATGTACTCCTAACTCTTCTGTTTTCTGGGAAGTCTTGGAATTTAACGAATTTCCTTCTTACGTCTAGGTAAGCCTCCACAAAGCCTGGGAGAGGGACACGGGGAAAAGGAAGAATGTAGGTAAGTACAGACAGATGGCTGCTCACCTTTTGAACTCCTTGCTTGAGGTCCTTAGCCACCTTTGCCATCTTCTCTGGTGCAGGAACAGCGCCTGGCTTCTCAGGCAGAGGCGCGAGGGCGCTCAGCGGGGACAGCGCTGGCTGAATGGCCAAGTTCGCGGGCCCGGGGGGAGCTCTGTGCGCAGCCAGGCGCCCCGGGGTCCTTTAATTGGAGAGCGGGACTCCCTCTAAAACCGCGCCAGCCAATCCTCGCGGGCGCTCGCGCGCGGCCGGCCAATGGCAGCGCGCGGCTCCCCCCTCCCTCCAGGCGGCCTGGGCCGGCCCGGCGGCTGCGGCGGCGCGAGCGCTGCCCTGACGTCAGTGCGGCCGCGGCCCCTGCCTGCCCTGGCGGCTCACATCTGTCCCTGGAGCAGGCGGCAGGAATCCGTCCCCACGCCCTTCTCCTTTAAAGGACAACGAGCAGAGGGTGGGGAGGGCCGCTGGGCCCCCGCGATCCATTCAGGTCAAAAGGGAGAGTGATCAAACAGGAAGGCTGAGGTATTTTTAGTGAGCTGGGTCCAAAAATAAATGCTGAGCCGTGTTCCCCTTCCCACCCTTTCTGCCTTGTCCTAGGGGGGTGCGGGGCGACAGGGGAGGCAGGTGGTGTGCAGCCGCACTGACTCGGCCTGCTAACTTTCCCAAACCGGGGCAAACCCTCCAATCACCAGACAGGAGGTGAGAGCCCAGTGAGTTAGGTTTTTTGTTTTGTTTTAAATTAATACTTGTAAATTTTTTAAAAAGATTTTATTTATTTATTTGACAGACAAAGATCACAAGTAGGCAGAGAGGCGGGCAGAGAGAGAGGAGGAAGCAGGCTCCCTGCTGAGCAGAGAACCAGATGCGGGGCTCGATCCCAGGACCCTGGGACCATGACCTGAGCCGAAGGCAGAGGCTTTAACCCACTGAGCCACCCAGGTGCCCCAATACTTGTAAATTATTAATCTGCCTTTCCTAACTTGCTTTGTGTAAATCCTCCCATTTCAGCGAGGAGGATACGGTCCTGATTTTATAAGCGTTGAGATGTACATCTTCTTTCTAGTTTTGGAATTACGTCAGGTGTTGTTATCACAGTGATGATGATAGTGGTGATTATCACTTTCATTTGGTAGCTGAGGACATACTCAGGATAACCGGTCCACTGTTGGACTCTTTGTCAAGGCTTTACATCTGAGTTAGTGAGAGTGAGAACTTACCAGGAGAGAAGGGACACACGATGACAAGAAGCCATAAACTAGGAAACTCTAGTTAAACTCCATAAATTGGGCAACGGCTATCTGGGCAAGCAAGATTCTATCTGTGGATGTCTCACATCCCTGGAGTAACTTGCCTGGCAACGTCTAACGTAGCAAGCCTCAGAAGACAATATGAGCAAGGTCTTCTCTCACTATGCCATGTGGTGGGCCTATAAATTCACATCTCTACTGAGCCAGTTCTACAGACCTGGGATCCGAGAGGCATTTTCTTCTCTGCCAGGACAAAGGACTAAACCCCAGTCCCCTTTAACCCTGGGGAGAATATTGCTCTGTTTTGACGTTTTCAGTCCTGTAACTCATAGCGGCAGTACCCCCTGCCAGAAACCAGGGCTTAAGTGGGTTAAGGTAAAACTAGGTTGAGAGGAGACTGAAGGGGGCGGGGTCTCAAAGTACTTCATATAACTAATTTGAGGGAGTAGGGGAACTCCAGGTCATATTCTAGGGCTTCCTCTCTTCTTGGAGGTACTTTCCCTCTTAAAGCCTTCTCCATCTTGGTTCTTAACACATCATCATCTCCAGCCATCCCAAATCTTGACTGATAATCCCAAATTATGATTCCTTTTTCACATTCCTAGAAAAGGCTTTCTGTTTGTGGTTCCCCTTTTCTTCTTTCGTGGATCTGCTATAATTGATGTTTGTTTTACCTGCTCCCAGCTGTAGCCCCAACACCTAGCATGTGATAGACACTTGAAACGTGTGTTAAATGAATACAGGTTGGGTTCTGGTTTTTAATCAGCAGTGAGCTGGCAGGCAGGACTAGGAAGAGATGGTGCAATGCTACACCTTGGTCTAGTATGTCCAAACTTTCAAGGTGGGCTGCACTTTAAACCAGTGTGTAAATAAACAGTGGCCACCAGAAGCCTGGCCTGGTGGAGGTTTCCATGAGAATAGCCCATTCAGTAGCAAATCCTAGGAACAATAGTGCTGAACTGGGATGTCATGCCAGAAGCCTTTATATTTCAGTTATAGGAACAGAAGCCAGAGGAGTAATAAAGACATGCTTTATCCCTTGCATACTGGGCAGAAGCCTTCCCAGTGAAGTCATTTCTCACTTGCTTCCCAGACACCCTTCTTGCCCCATCTTGAGAAATTTTTGTTCCATGGAATAATTCTAATTTTACTAACTTTGACACTGTATAGCTCCAAACTCATGGCCCCTTTCCCCTCCTTATTTTTGCCCTTGGGCCCTGTGTCAGCTAAGGAGGCAGATATTGTGACTCTTTCTTAGAATGTGAGAATCAGGAGTTACTGCTTGGGGTGTTCCAGTCTCTTTTCTGGAGAATAACCTGTTGTGGGCAGAAAGGTGACCCCCAGTCCCTTCTACTACTTACTCTTTTTCTGGCTAAAGATGCTCACTCTGACTCTTTGAATGCTACTCTTGAGCCAGATGTTTAAGGGGAACTATAGTCAGAGTCTTGGCTGGACAGCTCGATGGACTATTATAAATTAGGGCGTTCTGGACAATGGAGGTGATATGGCCATTATACCACAGCCTCATTCTACTTTTGCTTCTCTTTGGAAAAAAATGGGCTATCTTTTCTAGGTTGGAACAGTGAGAGATCTAATTTTCCCAAGGCTCATTGCTTTGTGGTGGTAGGGCTTATTAGAACCACCAAGTAATTTGGGGGCACCTGCCTTAGCCAAAAAAGCTGGGTGCTGGGGATACCCCAGGTAAATAAAAGAATCCTTCCCCTTCAAGAATGTATTGGTTTAATAAATGTCACTGGGGCTCTCCAGTTGACAAATCTCTTCTCTTACTTGAACTTCAGAATAATCACAGAATAATCCTAATAATAATTCTAATTATTTTTCTGGGAGAAAGTGGAGATTTGGGATAGTCTAGGGCTCTATCCAAGATCACACAGCCAGTAAGTGGCAGAGCTAAATTCAAACTTTGGACTTTTAACTCCAAACTGTCTTTTCAACTATTCCACACTACCTCCCTATGAGTCTTAAGGATTGACTGCAGGGAAAAATGTAAGTGCTTGAAGGAAGATAGTATTGTTGTCATTGTCATTATCAGTGGGTTTGTCCTAACTGGGATTTTTAACTCTGTATTCATGCTCTTTTCATTGTTCATTCATTTATTTGCTCATTCAACAAACACTGAACTGAGAACTATGGTGGGTCAGGAGGCCCTGAACTGAGGATATGACAGACCATGAACGAGACAGAGAAGGTTCCTGTCCTCACACAACTTCTATCCTAGTGGAGGGAGACAGACATTAAATAGGTGAACAGATAATTAGATAAGGTAATCGAGGATGGCAGTGAGTGCCTTGGAGGAAGTAATGGAGGAGAGATTCACTGGCTATGTGGTCCATTCACATCAGGTGGTCCAGTAGAGGCCTGCCTTGAAGGGATCATGTGAGCTGAGACCCGAAGGAGGAGAATGAGTCAGCTATGAGTAGAGTCTCCATGGAAAGAAATTTCAGAAGGATGGAGTCATGAGAGCGAAGACATTAAGGTGGCTACAGGCTTTCTATGTCTGAGGGTGATGAAGGACAGGGAGAATGCATAAGTTGATCTGAGAAATAGGCAGTGACTAGATCACATTGGACCCTGCTATGGAGGCTAAATTCTTTCCTGAGAGGATTGGGGAATTATAGATGAGAACTTCCCAGCTGAGACATAAAGTGTGCCAAATATGTCATTTAAAAATTTCCAATAACAAAAAAAAATTTCCAATAGCCATGTTAAAAAATGTAAAAGGAAACAGGTGAACTATTTATAATACATTTTTGTTAACCCAGTATATCTCAAATATGGTCATTTCTACCTGTGATTAATATACACCATTACTGAGATGTTTTATGTTCTTTTTTTTTTTTTTTTGGATGTTATCTCTTTGAAATCTGGTGTGTGCTTTACACTTGCAGTACACCTCTGTTGAGATCAACCACATTGCAAACGCTTAGTATTTACCTGTGGCCAGTGGCTACCATATTGGACAGAGCAGTTATAGAGTTCTAAGCATTGGGGGATGACAGTACCTGATTTACTATTTAATTCACAGCCAGGACACCTAAAAGGTCTTAATAGATACTTACCTGGTAACTAACAACCTCTCATCATCAGGTGGAAAGCCTGAGGGTCTGAGAACCAATAACTATATGTCTGGTCTACTGTTTGAGGCATTGCACTGGAAGGATAAGCTATTTGCCCAAAGTCACAAAGCTAAAAGAAGCCAAGCAAACCTTGAACCCAGATCTTTTGGCTTCATGTCAGGCACTTTGGGAAATCTCCATTAGTCACGGCTCCGGATGATGATGCTTTTGTGTTACATTGTAATAAGTGTAGCATGATTGTTTTAGTATGCAAACATGAGTGATGGCTTCTATTTGGTTATGACTTTTTAGACATATTTTATTCATTAAAATACTCAACACTTAAAAGTAGGTATATGTGAATAAGCCATGAATCACCTAATATATTTTGATGTATATTAATTGATACAAATAATCCCTGAGCCAAATAGTATATTTTAATGTATATTAATTGCTACAAATATGTCCCAAAGCACTTATATGTTTTAATTTGTATCAACTGGGGCCATCATTCATACCATGTATATGTGAATTGTTCACAACTTACATTTTTTGGTTTCTTTCCTGTCGTTCTTACAGTAACTTTAATTTTAGAATAACTATCTAATTTTCTCCAGATTTTTGGATGGCTTCCTAGATCACAAAAGGCTTTGCCTATAAGGCCAAAACATCTGGATAAAAACAAAATGTGGCTGTTGGACCCAAGCATTCTCCTGCCTTATAGGCTGGCTCTGACAGGGACTATGAAGGACATAAGGAGAATCTATCCATTGTGAAGGAGCATTGGCTCAGGAGTCCAGAGCCCCATATTTTGATTCTAGCTATGTCAAAATGTTGTGGGTGGCCATCATGTCTAAGGCCACCTACAACACAAATGTATTATTATTTACTAGGAGCAAGTGATCAGTTTTTTCTGAGTATCAGATATATATCCCACTTGATGGTGCAATGGACCCCATTCCCTTCTTTCCCAGGTGAACAAGAGTATAAAGAGCTGCTCCTTAGTTAGGATCCAAACCCAACTGGGATCCTCATGAGATGCCTGGCTTTACAGTAAGGACTTAGCTTGGACCAAAAGGGAAGACAGGGTTTCTTACCTTTTGGAATTGTTCTGGATGTTTTCTGTGTTTCCCTCCTGATCCACTCTTTGCTCTTCTCCTCCAGCTCTGTGCCTGGTAGGCTGACACATGGACTCCCTGCTTGTGCCACTTTGCTGTCTTCCTGGGAGCAGGAGACACTGGTAGGAGATCGGGGTGAGTATATTTAATCCTTCCTCTTCTTCCCTGTTGGCCTGAATTTTGGAGGTGGTAGTCATACTCTTCTACCTCTAGCTTCAGCTCCTGTGATCCTGGGAACAGCTCTCTGAGGCCTAGGCATGGTCTCTGCTTCTTGCTGTTACTGGCCTTCATTGATTGTGCCTTTATTAAACTTCCCTCGATTACCCCTTCAAGTGTTTCTAGCCAGGACCCTGACCCAGAAGCAAAGTGGGTTTTAGAGATGACCTCAGTGTGGCCTTTGCTGAATTGGTGAGATGGAGGGCCCTGTGTGCTTCTCATGTAGTTTTTTCTGCTTTTTGCATGTGAAGTAGTTGAAATGATTTGGGATTTGGCCAATTAATTAGAATAAGAAAACCAGTTAGAGGTACTTGGAGAAACAAGACAGAAATTTAGGGACCTTCCCTAGGGTAGGTCTGCTGACAACCATGGATTTCTTCAGACATTGTAAGTGACTTTAGGTATACAACTCCCCTTGCCTTGGTCTTATTCTGTGTCAAAGTGGGGATCACTGTGAGGAGTGAATATGGGGTTATGTGCAAAGTTTGGCCTAAGCTTGATGGCCCTTCCACATGTTCTGTTCCCGTGCCAGGATTCCAGCTGTCATGAATCTAGTCTTGCATCTTTGGGGATGAGGCTTGAATGTGAGACACTGGGGAACTTGAAGCAATTTGCTGGGGTAGACCCTCTTGAATCATTGTAATTTGCTGACCTGCATGTACCTTGCAGCCAACATGTACCAAAATACATGTGTTCTACATGGCCCACTGTGAGTGAGGTGTTGCTATGGCTCATTAAAGAGAAAATATCTTAAATAGGATACAGGGGTAATATTGCAGCTCTAAGTTCCTACTGTAAGAATGGTCTTGATCTTGGGGGGGAGGGGGGTGGGAAGGGGGAGGGGGGAGGGGTGGACTAGCTTGGACAGGTTGAGTGGTGGGTTGACAGTGGCCTATCCAAGGGGGGATTGCCAGTTTCAAGGGACATGCTCAGGATAATTTGTACCAAGTGCCACTTCTGATCTACCACCAACACGATTGCCTGGCTCTTTCCAGTGGAAATTTTATTGCAACCTCCCAGCATCTTCCTGAGGCAAGTGGTTTTATCCCATTTTACAGAAGAGCAGACTGACCCCTAGGGATGTTAAGTAATGGTCCCAAGGTCACATAGCTGGTTATGGAGCAGGAATTTGGACCCATATGTGTCAGACAGCAGAGATGGTAGTGATGAGAAGTACAGGGAACCAACTGAAGCCCCACCAGTCATTTCCTTGGCATCATGTGCCAGGCCACACTGATCACATTTAATTCTCACAGCATGGGGTCTGGATCACTATAATAGAAATAAACCTCTGCACCCCTCACTACACACACACAGACACTTAATACTTGTGGTCTAATTGTAGGTGTCCCTCAACAACCTAATTATGGGGGCCATTTAGAATAAAATTCTATTTTGCAATAAGATGGGAAAATCAGGCCTGTTCAGCTCATTAGGGTTGACTAGCCAGGGATTGAGGGGGGAGCATTGTAGCACCCCCTGTTTCCCAGGAGACCGAAGATAAAAATTAATACAGTTAAAGGCTTCATCATCATCTTCTTTCATGATCACATCTTCCATTCGTTTTGCCATCTTGGCATTTTAATTTTCCAAAGCCTTATGAACTTTCTTTACCTGGTAACATCTCCCCATAAGGTATTGAAATCACAGGGAAGTGGCTTCTGTATATTATCTTTAGGGGCAAAGCTGACTTATGCAGGTTTTGCTCAGATTGAAAGTCTGAGGTCCTATTTATGAACTTTGTATCTCTTGTAGTTTTGTTTTGTTTTTTTTTTTTTGTATCTCTTGTAGTTTGGAACCAGTTCTGTGGCTTGGGTTCAAGTCTAAAAGTAGAATGCATTGTGAAGGAGGTGATGTCTGGCTTGATACATTTCCTTTCTGTTACCTGTCTTTGCTCAGTGATTAAATTGCCCTCTGAGCATTGCATTCTGATCTACAGTCCTGTGTTTTACTTCATGCTGCTGCCTTCTTACTCTTCTTCTACCCATCAAAATCCACCTGTCCTAAGCACCTTCTCTCAGCACCCTGCCCAACCTCCCTCACCGGGTTTGGCAGCAAACTGTTGAGCAAAGAGTAAGGGTTTTAAGTTAGGCATATCTGCGTTTGAGCCCTGGTTATACTGCTTGTTAGCTATGTGGCCATGGGCAAATTAACTTTTCTCTTAGACTATTTTACCCATAAGATGGAAATGATCAGCCCTACTTGCAGAGGGTGGACCCACACTTAAAGAGAGAGCATGTCTGAAGCACGGGACCCATTACTTGGCACAAAGTAATACCCTGGTTTCCTTCCTCTTAGAAGATTTCTCTTCCTTCCAATGTTGCCCCAATTCTTTCTTGTTTGTCACAAAGAGATTCAGAGTAACAGTTCCCCCACCATTCCTTCTCTAGCCTCAGGGAAATGAAACTTGCATGAGACTGTTTCTGCAGACATTGTTTCACTTGCATGCTTGTGGCAGACGGTGATTAGGTACCAGCAGGGGTAAACTTCTCTGATAATTAGTGGGCATCTACCCAAAGCAGAGAGAGGGCCAGGACCTCAAAGGTATACCACCCACTGCTGTGGCATCTACCCCCTGCTTGGACACTTTCTGTGTTCAAGAACTCATTCTCACCAGACCGATCTAGCAGTTTGGGACATTTCTCATTATTAGAAGGTTCTGTGTTACTTTGGCTGACATCTGTCTTCCTAGGGCTGTCACCTACCTGTTCTTTCCAGCTTCTGCAATCTATTTAAAGGGCTCTCCCTTTCTCACATGATGACAGTTGATCTAATAGAAAACTGTTGGTCATGTGTTCACAAGGTCTTCTCTCCTCTAGACTTTAGGTACTATTTTATTCTGCCTAAGTTATATTCCATTAGTCCATTCTGCTTGGTTATCAGTTATGCTTTCCCTTATCTCAGGACTGTGTTGCAACTTGTGGAGGGATAGGAGCATCAGCTTTGAAGGAAGGCACATTTGGTTCTAATCCCCTCATGGGCACCTACTGGGAACCTCAACTTACCTAACTATAAAATGGAAGCAGTAATACCAATATCATAGTACCCACAGGGAGATTAAATGTGCTCATGTATAGAAAGTATGCAGTTTCTTGCCTGCCGTGGAAAAGAGGCAGTAGCTGTGTAATTATTATTTACTAATTTTCAGGCAAGTAGCCACCATGCTTGGTTCTCTTAGAAAATCTTCCTGGTGACATTTAAAAATTTCATCAGCCTGGAAATGGGAGTTTTTCCCTCCCTCACTTACACAAGGAAAATGGCATTAACTGGGTGTTCCATTTATTTTGTTACAGCCACAGGATTCTTTTTTTTTTTTTTAAGATTTTATTTATTTATTTGACAGAGATCACAAGTAGGCAGAGAGGCAGGCAGAGAGAGAGGAGGAAGCAGGCTCCCCGCTGAGCAGAGAGCCCGATGCGGGGCTCGATCCCAGGACCCTGGGATCATGACCTGAGCCGAAGGCAGAGGCTTTAACCCACTGACCCACCCAGGTGCCCCGACACAGGATTCTTAAGAGGAGGATAGAATAGTCAAAATACCGCTCCACGGTCATTTTAAGTATGTTCATTTGAGGCAGGTTTTAATTTAAAAACAGTTTGGATATTCTGTGGCTAAACATGTACATTCTAAGAGGTCCTTTGGGATTGCAGCAGAATGTTCAGACATTCATGGGCAAAATTCCAGAACGCTTGAAAGATGAGTGTGTCCTGTGGCTGATGAACAAGGTATGAAGACACCAAATCCCCCTGACAAAGTCCAGCAATGCCTTGTCGCTGATCGGCCTTTCTGGAAAGACTAGATGAGCTCACCAAGAAGACAGGGGTGGATGGGAGATTTCAGGAAAGATTCTTAGTTATCAGAAATTAGGCATTGAATGATCCAGGGCTTCCTGTTGATTTCCCAAGTTGTTCTCACAGCCCAAGACACATGGTTGGGCCATGATGTCATCTGACATAGATAGACACACTGAGGCCTGAAACTGTCAAGCAGATTCCGGATCATGATGGAGGGTGGGAGAGATGTGCAATTTGAGGGCCCTGTGAGTGTGGAATGAGTAATGTTTTCCAATAGGATATTATCACCCATCCTATCACTGATGGGGATCGGGGGAGAACTGAACTCTAAGATATTAAAAAACAAGTATTATATATCCCCCTGAAGACCCTACTTTTCCAAGTTAAAATCTTATATTTTGTAATCTCATCTCTTGTCATGCTAGGCTAATATTTTCATACCCAGTTGAATGTAGATGACCAGTCTGAATCCCTCATTCATTCGTTCATTCCTTCATTCATTGAATCCCTCAGTTGGTCATTCAGTCATCTGGTCTGTGGTTCTAGCAGTTATTCAGTCTGTCACTTCCTTGGTCCATTTGCTGTTCAGTTTTTCAGTCATTCAACACATACCTATTAAACGTCCTTTTCTGTACCAAGAGCTCTGCTGGGTGTGAGACACTCAGCAGTGAAAAAAGTTTCACAGAATCTACTCTCCTAGGAAAAACAGATGTTAAATAAGCAATTACAACCAAAGGCGATGAATGGGGAGCATTATGATAGGAAAAGGACCGGCCCTGAGGCAAAAGAAGTTCAGTTTGGCTAGAGAGCACTGTTTTCTATTACCTAAAACATCAGATCCCAGTGACTTCACTTCCTGGGTGTCTAAATACAGAACCCCAAACACTCATCCATTAGAAAGAATAAGAACTAACATCTGTGGAGCTCTTACCATGTAGCTAGCCACCAAGCCAAACCCTTTACAAAGACAGTTACACTTAATCTTTCCTGAGTTAGGGACTCTTAAGTATTCCCATTTCACAGATGAGTAAGTTGAGGCTCAAAAAGGATAAACAGCTTGCCTGTAGTCACATAGAGTGAAGTGGCAGAGCCAGGAGTTGAACCCTGGTCTGATTCTATAGCTCGTGGTAATATCATGAACATTTCCCCCCATGTGTCTAGGAAGTGGAAAACCTGTAACAAAAGACATTGAGAAGTCAGGCCAAAGGGAGCCTTTGGACCTTCCTAGTGTACTCCCAAAGAATCAAGAGCTCTGCAGTGAGCTTCACAGCCCATGGGAAAAAGAGCAAGAACTTGGGGTGATCAGGTCAGAGAGCATCATGGGGCAAACTATGTTCCTGCATCCCAGAAGGCATGAGAAAGCTTTGCGGGAAGTTATTTCTAACAGTAGAATGAGCTTAGGCAATCCAAGCCAGAAACAAATCAATCTTATGTTCACAGGTACTTATTTTAAATGTAGTTAGAATCATATAAAACCAAATTAGAAAGCCTAATGTCCACATGATGTCTTTATATAGTGTAAAGTAATCCATTACACACACACTCTTTCCTTTTTGGTGATTAAAAAAATAAAGTGAGTCAGTTTTGCAAAAATAGTTCTATATTTCAAAAGAAAATAGTTTTCTTAGAGAACATAGCCTTCTCTCTATTTTTTTCTCTCTTTCTGGCCCCTCCTCCAGCTCCGTAATAAATATCTCCTGCCCAGATGTTAGATCATGTTCAGATAATTTGGAAATCTTTGTGCTTAATTTAGACATGATTCATGTACACATTGAGTAGTACCTAAGTTTGGCTGGGGATGAGGATAGTTGCTCCTGGTGGTGGTGATTCAGGCTTGCCCATGAGTGATCCGTCTTCTATCAGTTGAGATGTTACTCAGTTGCTGTGATGACTCAGCTTGAGTCTGTGCAAGTGTGAGTGCAATGGTGAGCTCCCTCAGCAGCTTCCCTTGGTGTCCCCCACGTGGCTGGGGATGACTCCGTGCTCACTGGCACTTGCTGAGTTTGTGCCCTGTATTCTCAATGAAGGCACGAGTGAGTCATGTTTCCATGTGTCTCGCTGTCAGTGCTGGTTGGTATTCTGCAGTTACCATGGGTCTAGTCCATGCATCGTCTCCTTATTCAAACAGCTTCTGTTACCCAATTTCTTCGTTATCATCAAAGACTCTCCTTTCTAGACTCGAGAACTACGAGCCTCAGAATCCAGCAAATCTGCCTGTATCCCATATTGGTATACGATGGTATTACTTCTTCTTGACACCAAGTAGTACTACTACCCTGCTAGTGTGGTTTTGCAACTATCATCAGCACCACCACGACCAGCATTTCTCTTCCCACGAAGAAGCAGGATTTTGGAACACTTAACATGTTACAAATACTGGTTGAATTCCTTATATGCTTATCTCAATTATTCTGCATACCAGTCACATATAGTATTTATTTCTATACTATTTATTTATTATTATTATTATTTTTAAAGATTTTATTTATTTATTTGACAGAGAGAGGTCACAAGTAGGCAGAGAGGCAGGCAGAGAGAGGGGGGGGGGAAGCAGGCTCCCCGCTGAGCAGAAAGGCCCGATGCAGGGCTCGATCCCAGGACCCTGAGATCATGACCTGAGCTGAAGGCAGAGGCTTTAACCCACTGAGCCACCTAGGCGCCCCTATTTATTTATTTTAAAAACTTTTATTTATTTATTCGAGAGAGTGATCAAGAGAGAAAGGACAAGCAGGGGGAAGAGCAGATGGTGAGGGGCAGAGGGAGAGGGAGAAGCAGGTTCCCCACTGAGCAAGGAGCCCGATGTGGGGCTGGATCCCAGGACCCTGGGATCATGACCTGAGCCGAAGGCAGATGCTTAACCCACTGAGCCACCCAGGCACCCCCACGTATAATATTTAGATCCCAATTTTGCTTAGGAATTAAAGCCAAGGCTTAAATATGTGAAGTAACTCACCTATGGTGTCACTGTTAATAAATCGAGGGGTATTGCCTAAACCCCTGATCTGGCATTATGCTTCTAACCAAGACATCCTGATCTTTTTCTCCATCTCATATCATCATATCATCTCTGTGCTGTTCATTAGGTGACACTGGCTGCCAGGTACTCACTACACTAAGGTGACCTAGACTGCAAGAGCAGGTGAGTCTTTTGCAGCCTGCAGTATTTATAAGCTACTGAGACTGGGACCATAATCTGCACCATCTATCAAAGTAAATCCCCCGAAGGAAAGCAGAAATCCTGCATTAGCATAGACTCTGGAGGATGACCTTCAAGCTCCCAGTTTCCTCTCTCTGGCAGATAATTTTTTTTCTTTTTTCTTTTTTTTTTTAAGGATTTTATTTATTTATTTGACAGAGAGAGAGATCACAAGTAGGCAGAGAGGCAGGCAAAGAGAGGGGGGAAGCAGACTCCCCGCTGAGCAGAGAGCCCGACACGGGGTTCAATCCCAGGACCCTGAGATCATGACCTGAGCAGAAGGCAGAGGCTTAACCAACTGAGCCACCCAGACGCCCCTGGCAGATGATTTTCTTATCAATCTCTAGATAAGAGGGACTGCTCTTTGTTACATGACTTCTTTACTCTGTTGTACTATAATTTTGTTTTCTCTAGTGAGGACCTCAGTTCTTTCTAGGAACAGTCTCAGGATATCTTTACCATTTTGCTCAGACTTTTATCTCTCTGGGTTGAACAACTCTAACCTCTGTCCACAAGGACCTGGTGGTATATTTGGAAACTGGCAATTATCCTATGGTTTCTAATTTCATGGGGACTCCAGAGAGTGGTGACTCTTGGTGCTGCCTTTAGAATCAGGCAAGAGCGGCTCCTACCCTGTGGATTCCACTCTGCATCTCGTTCCCTGGCTACCCATCCCTTCCAGGCTAGGCTTAGGCTCCATGAACCCCAGAATTCTCTTCTTGAAGGACTCCAATCCCATTTCTAGAACAGAGTGGAACTCTGCCCTAGGGCCATTGTCCTCCAGCAATGGACCTTATGATGGTTTACCGCTAGACCCCAGGAGGTGGTTACTAATGGGATGGGATGAAGTTTGAATATCTGCACTTATTTGGGTAAGACCCTTTGGGGTGTGGGGCAGAGCTAAGAGTGGGAAGAGAAGGCAGGGACAGACCAGAAGCCAGAGGGGAGTCTAAAAGCTTGGAACTTCAAACCAGGCTTCCAGGTTGTTTTGAAGACTTTTGTCATGGTAGGGGAGTAGAATATATTTTTATTAGGCAGTGTGTTAGCTTGATTTATAACTTCTGTATATTTAGACACATATCTCGTGGGCCTCCACGTTGACCCTTTTGCCCTGTCCCTCAAGTATTAGGCATAGTCCTGCTATCAACCACTAGGGCAACCAGCATTCCCAGTGTATCTGAGACTAAGGGGTTTCCTGGGATTCAGGATTTAAAGTGCTTGTGGAAAAAGATGTGGGAAAACTGGAAGGAAGTGTGTTGATCACTCTAGACCACCCACTCCCTGTAAAGTAATGACCGTTGTTGATTTATAGAACTGTATAGAATTCAGGCTCCTTCTCCCTGGGCAGAGAGAACTTATGTTTACACATTCATCATAATAGCGTGCAAGAAATTCCATTTAATGATAGATCTTCTCTCAGAGTCAGGTGATAATTAAAGGTCATTTAACCCCTGGCAGGCATACTGTCTCCAGGGCAGGATGCAGCCATTAGCAGGGGCCTTTGTAAACTTGCCACTAAAATCAACAATGAGCATTCACTGACCACAAGAAGAAGAAACACCATCAAAATTGTTGCTGGAAGTCAAAATTGCTTTGTATGCCTTGGACTGTCCTATTTCTTCAAGAACGAGGGGAGATGGGATGTGTTTCCATGTGGCATTAGTCCTATTGATACCCAGTTCTAACTTTCCAACTTGACTACAACCACCTGAAACAAGTCCTTTCTAGGGACCTTCCAGGTGCCCAAGAACTAGGGCTATTTTGAGGTGGTTGGCAACTGGAAAAAGGTGAGGTGGAAGCATATTTAGCCAAATAACTTTCTGGGCCAAATTGAGAGGTAGGTGCAGTTACTTTCTACCCAGGCTGCTGTTTCTACTTTCCCACTATCTTGTTTCCTAAGTTTTTAGGAATAAGACATTCATTCATTTTTTTTTCATCCATTCATTCATTTTTCCATCCATCCATTCATTCAGCCAGTGAGGCCAAGAGCAGTAGCACTGCATGCGAAAGAAAGAGCAGGAGCAAAGGCTCTGTGGCAGGGACATACTTGAAAATGTGAAAGCAGACTGGAGGGGCAGGCTGGAAAAGGAAGAAAGGGGAGTAGAATAGGGTCTGAAAGTGGGGTAGAGGCCAGGTCCCATGGGAACTTAGGGGCTACCGTACAGACTTGGAATTTTATCTAGTGCAGTGGATTAAAGATCCCCAGAGATAGATGCATTTTCATCCAGGAACTGTCCAAACAAATTTTACAGATGGGATTAAATTCAGAATCTTGAGATGGGGAGATTATCTTGGACTATCCAGGTGGGTCCTAGGTACCATCACATGTATGCCTATAAAGAGGGAGGTAATGGAAGAGCTGACAGACAGGAGGACAAGGCAGTATGACCATGGAGGCAGAGGATGGAGTGATTTGGCTGGAAGCTGAAGCCTTGCAGCCTCGGGGCTGAGCTGGAAGAGGAAAAGAACCAATTGTCGTCCAGAACCTCCAGGGATAGCATGGTCCTGATGTGCTGATTTTAACCCAATGATCCAGATTCTGGACTTTTGGTGTCCAGAGCTGTGAGATAATAAATGTTTGTTGTTTTAAGCCACCATGTTTGTGGTAATTTGTTACAGAAGCCAAAGGAAACTGATAGAGGCAGTTTTTTGGCTTTAGGCTGGGATATGACCTGATGAGATTTCCACCATTTGGTGACTGCGTTGAGAGCTGGGTGGAACAGAGATCAGAGGGGACAGAAGTAGGAACAGAGAGACGGGCTGGGAAGTTCTTGGCAGCCATGTAAACGAGACATAAAGCCCCCCCACCCCCCACCCCCCCGCCAGGGTAGAGAGAGGTAGAACATTCGAGATTTTCTTTGGAGGTAGAATGCTAGGACTCGCTGACAGATTGCTGTCAGGAAAGCAGGTTTTGAAAAGTCATCAACAATTTAGTCTGAGTGTTAATAGACCTTTTCTTCCAAGAGAATTTGTAATTTTAAAAGGAAGCAGGGGAATAACCCAGCAGTGGGATTTAAGGCTTTGTAATATCCCAAATGTGGGGAAAGGGGCTTAGTGGGTTATGGGTCTGTGGAGTTTCCCTGCAGTCCATTCTGTTATGCTGCTTTGCTGACCACCTGCTCTGTACACAATCTGTCGGGAATCCTTTTTTAGAAGTAGATGGACTGCCAATCAACAGATGATATTTTTCATGCTGCCTCAAAGGGGATTTTCTGGGGTGGGGAAGGCACCTCAAAGATGTGGCTTAAATGTCCCATTGATGTTCTTACTGACATTTCAAAGGTTTTCTCTATTGGTTCTCAAACTTCAGCCTGTATCTGATTTGCCTGGGGGGAGCCTCTATGTCAGGCAGATTTGAGAAATGTGGCTTCAGAGATTCTGATCCTAGGTGGGGGCAGAATCTAGGACAGAGCTTCCCAGACTTTAAAGATTCTGACTCGGCTGGCTGGGGTGGAGCCCGAGATTCTGCATTTCTGATGAGCTCCCAGGTGATGCTGTCACGGCCAGTCTCTGGACCACACTTGGAGTAACAAGATCCATAGAGATCATTTTCAGAGCTTTAAGCCCCCGTGTGCCAAGGATGAGCCTGACTCTAGTTTGGATGTGATACCACACGTGTCTGAGACAAAGGTAGCCGAGGCACACTGCCAAACCTTCTGTGCAATGGCCCAGCTGTCATCTTGATGCAGCAGATTCTTTTCCTCTCAAAATCAGTGACACTCTGCATTCTCTCCTGCTGAGCTCATAAATGCCTCCTTGCCAAACCCAGCAGGGGCCAGCTTCCTAGACTGGGTTCCGAGGTTGAGGTTTGCCAGGCTCGCCCCTTCCGGGAATGCCTTGGGCCAGACGGCTTCCTTAACGCAGCACTGTCTTGCTTGGGACCCATGAGGGTTGGCACGCCACAATCATCATGCTGTTTCCAACACTTAGTCCCGCCATGTTCTTCCTCCACTTCAAACCCTGCCCTGGCCTTGGTCAAGTTCACTGGCCTGCGTACAAAGTTCCTCCTCCATCTCTAGCTTTTACAATCTACAACCCACCCAGATAGAACCACCGTGCATTCCTTGTTTCACAGGCTTGATTTCTCTTCTTCCCAGGCCTGAGTCACAGTTTAACTCAAACAATCTCCACATGGGTGGTGAAGGATAACACACGGTAAAGAGGAAGAGGAACAGAGTTGTGACATAGAGGCAGGGCAAACCAGTTGCCAAGCACAGGTTTTAGGATAAATCCCAGCTCAGTCACACCTCAGCTGTGTGATCTTGGACAAGTCTCTGGGCCTCAGTTTTCTCCTCTAAAATGGGACAAATAGGGACACCTGGGTGGCTCAGTCAATTAAGCATCGACTCTTGATTTCAGCTCAGGTCGTGATGTCAGGGTCATGAGATCGAGCCCCAAATCTGGCTTGCACTCATTGCACCGAGTCTGCTTGAGATTCTCTCTCCTTTTCCCTTTGTGCCTCCCCACTATTCCACCCTGCACTCACATACCTGGGTGCACTCTCTCTCTAATAAATAGATAAATCCTTAAAAAAAATAAAATGGGATAAATAAAATCTCACAGGGCTGTCAAAAGGGCTTAATGAGCTAATGTACTTAAAAGGCTGAATTTTGTGACAGGCAGTAATAAGGATGGAGATTGACAATTCAGATTAGCCACTCCTGTTTGTCACGCTCTCTTCCTTTCTAACCTTACCATTTTCCCCCCTCTCCCCTTGATTTTCCCCTGGAGATCTTGGGACCTCCACAGAGGTATAATTCTTGGCATTTCCTCTAGGTGAAATTCCACAGGGGTAGGAAGTATCAGTTGTATTTCAGAAATGGTTTTCAGTAATTGACCAATAGTATTGGTTTGGGACTGTCCACTTATCTACATTATCAGCAGCACTTTAAAAGGAAATGAATGGAAATGCTCACTATTCCGGCCATTAGTCCAAACTTGGAGCAAACAGGAATCTCTAGGTCCAAACATTTCCCCTCTAAAACTCTGTTTACCTTAGAGACCGAAGTCAACACAATGAGGTTGAGGTATCAGCAACACAGAAAGGCTTGAAGTCAAGGGCAGCAGAAGGCTTTTATGAAGCTGATGTCCAAGGCCACAGTGAACACCTTTCTCTCTAGGCTAGTTACAGGGTGGGGGAGCATTTCAGGGTTGCCCCATTAGACTGAGTAATCAGGAGCCGACATTAGATTCCAGATGAGATTATTACTAGAATGATGGGGAAGACTCTGTACAGATAAGGTCCAAACATGAACATTTGCTGAGGCCTAGCCATTCCCACTGCCAGCCAGATGAGATCTCATTTGTGCAGGAGTCACTAAGGAAAAGAAGTAGAGGCTTTGACAGGGTTCATTCACACACATTAATCAACAGATGTTTCCCAAGTATGTACCAGCCACTGCTGTAGATGCTGGCGGTGCAATACAGTGACGGAAACACACAGAACTCCTTGCCTGCATGCAACCCACGTGCTACTTAGGGAGCAACTTCAAGTCTTATAGAATATGTGCCCTAGTCTGGATTCAGAGACGTAAGGGACCCTAGATCCCTTAAAGATCATCTAATCCATTAGTTCACTATCTTTCTTAGGATCACATGTTTCTTTGAGAATTCTTATGGAAGCTGTGAACCCATGAACTTCTTACCTCTTTAGTTATGCTGACTTCTGCATTTCGTTTCAGAGGGTTTCTGTCCTATCTTCCTTCCCTTCCCAGCTTCAACCTTCTGATCTGGTTCTACCATCTGGAGAATGTTCCTCAGCATCCTTGCTAAGAGAGGCTTAGCATGGATGCTAGGGATGGATTTTTTTTTTTTTTAAAGAGATGGCCAGCTCGTTACTTCTCCAGGCAGCCATTCCACCTAAGTAGTAAACAGAGGCAGCTCTACAAACTACCGACTCTACCAACTTCCTTTTCCACCCTGTTCCTTGCCTCTAAACCCAGAGACTGGGATCTGGTGCAAGTATGTGTGGCACCTATTCACTGGTGTTCTGGTTTTTTCTTGAAGGTGCAGAGGGAAGTGCCTACTTCTCCCACCCTCCTAGGTTTGGAGGCTATTATGGCTTTGGCTACTATCCTTTTCCCTGAAAGGGAAAGACTCCAGTAAGGTTTCTTCTCGCAGTCTCTCTATAAAGATACTAGCCTAAGACAGGCCTCCTTAATCTCCTCCACCCTCTGTTTACCTTCTTATCTGAAAATATGACTGGATTTGCAGATTAGCCAAAGGAAACAGAGACTTGTTTTTAAGACTGGCGAAGTGCTTTTTGAGCCTGCCAGTATTTATAAGGCTTAAATGACTTCTCTGTTCCTTGTGTTGTGTGGGAGGAAAAAGAAAACTCTTACCTACAGCCAGGGGAGAGAGCAGTGTCAACAAGGTACCCCCCACCCCTCTGCCAGTTTTTCTTTTAAACCAAAGCCCGGGCCGCGTGAAATCCTTCAGGAAGACAGGGCCAGAAACCCGAGTCTGAGAGTTCCTTCTGAAGGGAAGGTAGGGCAAGCACGTGCCAGAACTCTGAGGAGGTTGCTCTTCCAAGAATGTTGGCTGAAGATTGGGAAGTGATGGGGTCTGGTTTATCCACCATGATCTAAGATGCCCAGAGGGTGGAGAGATTGCATTGATTCACAAATCCAGTGGAGAGGTGAGGCAGAGGGAGTTAGAGCGAAAGGAATTTGGTTTTCTTTAGCTCCCTCCAAGCTGTTTTTGTGCCACAGCACCTAGAACCAGCACATCCCAGGAGCTGAACGTTACTGCGTGGGTGCCCAGCAGCTGGGCTGCACATTCGAAATCCTCACAGCAACTCCGCCAAGAAGGAGTCCTTGTCGTCACCCTTGCTCTTGAGGTTCACAGAATTAAATGGACAGTGACTCTGGGTTCACAACACACGCTCAGAATCACATATTTTAATAAAGCCCTGAACACTCGTGACCCTGGACTTAGCACGAAAGCTCAGACATTGACACAGACTCACCTCTAGCCGTATAGCTCCCTCTCCTGTTTCATCCCTGCCACCCCGTCAGAGGCCACCATTGTCCTGAACCCCATTTCTAACACTCTCTGGCTTTCTTCTATATCTGAATTGTATCTGTGTGTATTATAAAGATATATGTGTCTACTTCATTTTGGTAGTTTTCACTTTATATAAAAGGCTACTTATCATACGTGGCACAGTTTCAGTGTGATACCTTGCTGAGACCCAGTGACATTGAGCACTTCTGTGCAGTTTACCCGTAGTGACAGCTCTGGAAGATCGCACCGTGGGAAGATCCCACAGTTTATTCATTCACTCTTCTACTCATGAGTTTTTGGGTGGTTGCCAACTTTCTGCTCTTGTTAACAGTGTGGCCTTTGAACAATCTTATGTGTCTTGAACCGTTGCACCAGTTTGCACACTTACTGGCAATGTATGTGCAAGCCTTATAGTCTGTCCCATGCAGTGTTTGGAATGGCCAGATTTAAGGTTTTTTTCCAGGCTAACAGACATAAAAAAATTTGTCTCCCATTATGGCTCTGATTTGCATTTCCTTGATCACTAACAATATTGAACATCAATATATAAATCTTTTTTTTTTTGGCTCTGTTTCCTCTTTTGTGAATTATTTGTTTCTTATGCCTACTTTTTCTATTGCATTGGCTGTATTTTGCCTACTTAATTTTGTTTTTTCCCCCTTATAGTCTTATTACTGATCCAAATAAAAGAATTAATATCTGCATTTTATCAGTGGAGAAACTGAGTCCTAGAGACTCAAGACCACATAACTATTCATGGAAGACCAGTTTGACATGGTATATATTGAGGGTTCCAGGCCTCCACTGTCTTCCTGTTGCTGAATCTGTGGACGTGGAATGTGAGGTCTGGTTCTGGTCCCTGCTATACCACCAGTGGGCTGGAGGGCATTGAATTAGTCCCTATGTCTTGGGCCTTACTTTCTTCATCTGTAAAATGACAGCATTTCTTTCAGCAAAGTTCTGTGAACTATCTCCATCTTTTTTTTTTTTTTTAAGAGTTATTTATTTATTTGAGAGAGGGGTGAGGGAAGGAGTAGCGGGAAAGGGAGAGAGAATCTCAAGCAGATTTCCTGGTGAGTGTGGAGCCCATCACAGGGCTCGATCCCATGACCCCAAGATCATGACCTGAGCTGAAACCAAGAATTAGATGTTCAAGCAAGCATCCAGGTACCCCTCCATCTTTTTTGAACCTCACTGCTTTTAGGAAACCATGTGGTTGATGTACCAGGGAGGGACTGTCCCCCACCTGCCCTCGCTTCACTTTGTACTGTCCACAATGTGGTGTGAGTGGTCTCAGGAAACTGTGTTGGACTGGCAGGTCCAAGGATTTCACTTGCTTTGGGGTTTGGGGGTCCCTGGAGTGAACAAGGATAGCACTAACATCTCTCTTGCTCTTCCTTGATTATCATTGGCCATCTCTGTCTCCAGAAAGCCATGATTAAACATAGCAGAAGGGAAAATTAAGGATATCATCATGATAGCTTCCTATTATCTTGTCCATCCAACAAATAGTTATTAGACACTTACAATGCACCAGACACACTGGGTAGACAGTGTCCTTAGATGTTAGACAGGCTTGAATTCAATGCCTTTAACTAGTTGTGGGAACTTCAACAAAGTTTTTCCATGTTTTGGGTTGCTTCCATGTTTTGGCCATAGTGAATAATGCTATTACAAATGCTGATGAGTACTTTTTAAAATAGGAATATTGGGAGGGTAAGATGAGATAAGATATGCCCTCGATAAATCCAAACTTGATAAATAGTGGTGGTGATGAGGATGGATCCTAGGAAGGGGAGGAAATGTCAGTGAGAAAGTACCAGAAGTCTCCTTGAGGAAGAATGTGGTGAATGACTAGAGTCCATCTAACTGTGTCCATACTGCAGAGAAATGCATCTTTACTAACTTTTTGTTTAGGGCTAGGCACTGGAGATAGAGACCAACAGTAGAACTAGCTCACATTTACACAGCACTCACCATGTGCCAGGCCCTATTCTAAGCGCTTTAAATTTATTAACTCAATCCTCACAAGAATCCAGTGAGATAGATGACAGTTGTAAGTCCCACTTTACAGATGAGGAAAGTGACATGCAGAGAGTTCAACTAACTTGTCCCAAGTCACAGACGAGAGTAGATGTTTGAGCCAGGGCTGGAAGCTAGGCCGAATGGCCCTACAGTACCACTAGCAGAACAAGTGAAGCTGAATCCCTATCCTAGGAGAGTTCATGTGTCCTGAGATGGACCTTTTATTGTAGTGCAATCAAAAGTGTCTGAATGGATTCACAGTGTTACCTCCAGGAGAGACACTAGAATTTATCTCATTTTTAAAATCTCATTTTTATCTCATTCCTTCATGTAGTATTAGGATTTTTTTAAACATTAGACATCTCTTAATTTGGTAATTAAAAAAAATCACCATATGGGCAGATACAAAACAAGAAACTATGGTAGAGGTGCCCACAGAGATGTGGGCTGGTGCCGTGGGAGCCCTGAGGAGACAACTCCTAACTCTAGAGGAAGAGCTGGGGTTTGCAAGGGAGGTAGGAGTGCACACAATAGAAATGAGCAGAGAGATGTATTCCAGGAAGAAGGACCACTTCGACAGAAGCAAGTATTGTTGCCCTCAAAATAAGAAAAGCGTTATCCCAGAGTATGGGACCTAGGAGGTTCATGGTTAATATTAGACTCCCAGTCCAGTGCCCTAGGATATAGGGAGTGGCCATTTGGGCCTCTCTCCTGGATTCTACTCATTAATATTATATTAGTTAGGATTACAATTTCTTGATAGCCATTTTCAAAGAACCAGACTGTATTACAGCACCAATCTGGCCACACAGGGAAAACTGAGGTTATACATGTTCCTCTCCCAAAAGAGGTGAGGAGTCAGTGTCCCTACACCCCACCTAGCTTCCCTCTCAGGCAGGGTCCTTGTCACAGCCTCCCCCTAACCCCTCCTGCAGCTGTAGACCTGGGGGGAGGGGAGGGCTGCCCTTCCCAGTAGTATCCCCAGAAGCCTCTGACTCTCTTTGAGTGGCCCAGACTGAGCTGTGAGCAGGTCCTGAACCCATCCCTGTGTCCAGGGTAACAAAACATGCCCACTCGTGAGATCCGGGTTATGTACATCAGATGTCCTTGGGACTGAGACTAGAGTTCTCCTCTCCTGAACCTTGGAATACAAGTGAGAGATGATGGTTCCCCTCCAGGAACATTAGGATGATGTTTCCAGAAGAGAGGACAGATGCTAGCAGGTAAAACCAACCCAAACCAAACAGAAGAAACAGGTTTTGTTAAAATAAAACATGGTTTATTAGGATATGAGCTTGGGTAGGGAGCCCCTGATACATCCACATGGAAACTCCTCCTATGTCTCTCCGAGCTCATGAAGAATTAGAATTAATGAGGGGAAACTATCATAGAACATGTTCTTTCTGTTTCTTCCAACTTATCTCTCATATCTCCATTTTTGGATATTTTCAGGCTGGGGAAATGTGACCCTTTGGAATACATTTTTAATATTGTTTCTCATCCAAGAAGTGACTTACTTTTATAAATGCTCATTCAGATCCACTGTTGTCATTGTTTTCATTCTTGGTGTTTCCAAAGGTGAGCTCCAAAGGCTGGGTCAGGGCAATTGTGTGAGGGGGTAGAGTTCGTTACCAAAGTATTTTTAAAGCTTCAGTGTTGCCATGGATGCAGATGTTAGCAAGGTCATATGTCTCAAAGAGGTCTTGGGTGTCTCCTGTGACTTTGAGAAATCTATGTTCTTCAGAGAGCTCTTTTCCTGACTGATAACTTCTTCTCAGCTGGCATGATTTGGTTTAATGTATAGACAGCCACAACCTCAGCATTCGGCCCCTGATGAAGGATTCAGACTCTGCAATCCGACTTGTGCTCAAATCATGGCTCTACTGCTTGTTAGTTGTGTGATCTTAGGCAAGTTCCTTAACCTTTCTGAGCTTTACTTTTTCATCTGTAAATGAGGATAACATTAGCATTGAGAAGACTGGATGACACAATGTGAGGAAACTTAGCCCAGGGAGAGAACAGACTGAGTCTTTATCCTCAGGATAATAATAATAGAGTGAGAGTTAATAAAAATGAATAAGACTCTATAGTGTGTTATAGCAAGAAAGCAAATGTTGGTTTCTAAGGCTGGATTCCAGCCCTGGCTGTCCCGGCAACAACTTGGGCGGGGGGGGGGGGACTTGACTCCCTGAGTTTTACTATTCTTCTCTGCAAAATGGGGATGAGGAGACCACCTCTAGGTGAATTATGGTGATTTATGTAAAGCATTTGGCACAACGCCTGGAGTACACTAAGTGCTCAGTTTGGGGCACTATCTTCTCCCTCCCTTTTTGTGTGAGAAGCTGGGGCCCACATCCCTGTGTGGGGGAGGGATGCACGATACAGGTATGGTGCCACCCACCCGAATTCACTGGGGTTGAGAAGAGAGGGTACTTCACAACAGAAGCTGTCATTCAGTGCTGAAAACTGCCAGATCCCCACTGCTGGGTACCCAGAAAGTGCTCATTAAGTTATTTCCCCTTGTGACAGGATTTGACACGTAGAACAAATGCTTCTGTCATGCCTGTAGCAAGTGTCATCTGCCACCGAGGGAAGCTGTGTACCCATGACCAGGGTAACCCTGGCTTTCCCTGCACAGCCAGAGCTGCCTATGGTAGCTAGCACCGTACACAGCTGCCTCTCTCACTAACTCAGTTCCCAGGCAGCTCCGAGGGCAAAGCTTGGGTGGCATTTCGCTGCCATGACCCCACCTAGGAGAGCACTCTGGGAATAATTAATTGCAGTGCGAGAGTCTGGGTGGGAGTATTTGGCTTCCAGAGTGAATAATTCACTCAACACAAACAGTCCTCAGCTGCCTCCCACCGAGAGGATGCTGCTTCTCCTCCTGGTGCTGCTGCCTCTCCAGCTTGCTGAGTGAGAGGCAGACGGCGGGACAGCAGAATCAGAAGCAAGAATGAGTGAAGATAGGTTTGCCTGGAGCTGAGACTTGCAGATTCCCTCTGGAGGCCTCAGGAGTGGGAGACAGTGAGGATATAACATGATACTTAATGCTGGCTACTTCCTTCTCTTCTAATCTGATGTCTTTTGTCCATTCAAACTTGTTCTTGTCCGTCCTTTCTATCTTGTTTTGGAACACACTGTCCTCTGTGTCTCTCTCATTGTCTGACCCAGTAGTGTCATAGCCCTGTTCACAGTCAGCATTGGAGAAGCAGAGAACTACCCATCCCCAAAGTGATGCCCCTTAAAATATATAGCAGTCTCCCCTTACCTGCTGGGCATATGTTCCAAGACCCCCAGTGGATGCCTGAAACTGGAGATAACAGATGTAGGGTTCAATACCATGTTTTTTCCTATACATACATATTTGTGATAAATTTAATTTATGAATTAGGCACAGTAAGAGATTTACAATAAGAATTCATAATACAGGAGAATAATTAAAAGAACATACTGTAATAAAAGGTATGTGACTGTGGTCTCTTTTTGTCTCAAGTTATCTTTTATTGTACTTACTCTTCTTCTTGTGATGATGTGAGATGGTAAGATGCCTACATGATGAGATGAAGTGAATGATGTAGACATTGTGATGTCCCATTAGGCTGCTATTGACTTTCTGATGATATATCAGAAAGAGGATCATCTGCCTCCATACTGCAGTTTACGTGAGTAACTCAAACTGTGGACGAGAGGGGATGACTATATTTCTTGCTGTCTCCTTACAAGGCCTATCTGCCATAAGACCCTGGGATTTCAGGAGGCTTGAGTTGCCAGGAAAATAGATCATCCAGGAGACTAGCACCCAAATCCACTGATGCCCAAGGTACAGGTTAGCTATCACTGGGTAACAAATAAACCCAGAATCTTGTGGGGTACAACAATGAGTATTTATTTTGCTCATAGATCTGTGCATTGGCTTAGGTCACTGGTTTGGCTCTGCTCCTCATGGGTTCCTTCTGGGAAGGAAGGGGGAGGGGATTGGTGTATTCCTGAGAAAGCTCATTTCATGGGGATGGCAGAGCTGTCAGAGGGTAAGCTCAACTGCACAAACCCATTTCAAGCCCCTACATGCATCATGTCTGCTAACATCCTGTTGGCCAGAGCAAATCTGTGACCAAGCCTAAAGAAAAGGGATAGGGTTATACTGTCTTATGTGTGTGTGTGTGTGTGTGTGTGTGTGTGTGTGTGTAGGAACTGCATGGTTTCATGGCAGAGGGTACCCAATACAAGGAAAGGTAAAGAACTATTGGGACCAATAGTTCAATCTATGACAACACTTAACCCCTGAGTATGAATTAGGTGGCTTAGTGCTTAGACAGCAGTAATGGGAAGGCCTAGCAGATAGGCCTCATACAATTCCAACACAGGAGGTAAGAATATAGACAAAGACCAGTTATTGTCTAGATGAGTGATTTGAAACCTGGAGACAATGTGAGAGCACTGGATGCCCAATAGCAGTGGTTCTCAAGATTTAGCTTATCATAATTCCCCGGGAAGCTTGTTAATACAGATTGCTAGGCTCTACTCCCAGAATTTCTGATGCAGTAGGTCTGGGACAGGGCCCAAGAATTTGTACTTTCAACAAATTCTAGACAATGCTGATGCTGTTCCTATAGGAACCATACTTTGTGACCCACTACCCAAAGGAAATCGATTTTACCAAAGGCAAGCCAGTATTCATTAGTGACAATCTTGCCTAAGCTTGGTCTAGCCTGCTCTCTCTTGATCCCATGCCAATCCCATTCCATCAGCTTTGTTCCTTTATTCCCATTTATTTCCCTCTTGACTCTACACTCCATTTTTCTTTGCAGACAGCTCCTCAATCCTTCTCTTGCTTTGTTGCAACTTCACCCACGTTTCCTGTTTCCTTGCTTCTAGATGAGAAAAGCCAGGATGTGAGGGGCTGGAGATGCAAACCAGACACAGCAGTCAGGGCCTAGTGTCTGGGTCATAATCTCCAGGAAAAAAGCACTCCATGTTTTAGATGGAGATCACCAGTTGATATGAAAAGATATTCT
>ML106796.1:54435-68160 GCA_003697995.1 Taxidea taxus jeffersonii
TGGGGCACCTGGGTGGCTCAGTGAGTTGAGCCTCTGCTTTCGGCTCAGGTCATGGTCTCAGGGTCCTGGGATCGAGCTCCGCATCGGGCTCTCTGCTCAGCAGGGAGCCTGCTTTCCCCTCTCTCTCTGCCTCTCTGCCTACTTGTGATCTCTATCTCTCTGTCAAACAAAATAAAATATTAAAAAAAAAGAAAAGATATTCTAGGAAGTATATGGATCCCTTAACAATATTATTTGGTGGTTTATTTATTTACTTCACATATGTTCAACACCTTGTACTTACGCTTCATTTTTATAAAAAATTTTTTTCATTATGTTCAGTTAGCCAACATGTAGTACATCCTAAGTTTTTGTTGCAATGTTCAGTGATTCATTAGTTGTATATAACACCCAGGGTACATCCTAATATGTGCTCTCCTTAATACAAAGATGTGTTTTGTGTCTGGTGGCAGCCATCACAAGACACTGACTTTAACAACTTGTGAGGGACAAAGATGTTCCCTTTGGGACCATAACTGATGTGTCATGCAGCTTACCCAGGAGTTTGGAAAGTGGTTGGAACTAAAACCCAGCTCACTCTCAGAATTCAACCCAGGACTAGTGCTGTCCAGCATCATCATAAGCTCCCAGTAGGCCCAGCTCAATTAGTGGACTAGAGTACCAGGAGATCAAGATTATGGGTGTTACAGCATGCCCTTTAGGTCCTGCCTGAGTAAATTAATGGTTCAAAGATGTTTATAGCTGGGACCCAGAGGAGACAGAGAGAAATGAATGAGAAGTGAGCTGCTGCACTGGGGCCACCGGTGGCTCCTTTATTGCTAAACCCTCTTTACATCTGGGGGTCCATTTTGTACAGGTCCTAGGAGCTTAGCCCGTTATTGTTCTCTTCTCAGTCCTATACACTGCATCCCTTGAGACTTTCTCCCCCAGCTTTGGCCGTGGAGTGTTGCACGTCTTCCTGACTCTTTTTTCTCCTGCCTCTCCAGAAGACAAGTCCGAAGGGACATTTTGCTGAACTTAATGCTGGCATCACAACCATATTGACCATTGGTTAACAAACCTTAACTGCCTCCGAAATGGCAAATAAAAACATCAGGTTCTTTATTTTCTTGATTGCACAGCTCTGTAAATTCTCATTGCTTCTGACCTGGCCTTAGTATAGGTATCTTTATTGAAGGGGTCTTTCTGTAAATGAATGAATGACTTTAATCTCCTCTCTATTAGTTTTCTATGGCTGTGTAATAATTTACCACAAACTTAGTGACTTAAAACAACATAAATGTTAATTATTTCATTGTTTCTATGGTTTGGAGTTTGGGCAGAGCTTAGCTGGATCCTCTGCTCAGAGTCTTATCAGCCAGAAATCCAGGTCTTAGCTAGGGCTGGGGCCTCATTAGAGGCTCAACTGTGGAAATAACCACTCCTGACTTCCTATAGATTGTTGGTAGAACTCAGCTGCTGTGGTTATAGCTCTGGGGTTCCATTTTTCTCACTGGTTTTCAACTGGGGCCATTGAGCTCCAGAAGCCACCTGAAGTTGCTTGCCAGTTGGTCCTCTCCATAGGCGTTCTCACAGCATGGCAACCAGCAGTAGAGAGAAAAATTTTTCCACTGAGGTATGCTGAGATGGAGTATCATATAATGCAGTGCAATTAGAGGAGTGAGGGCCCCATTGCCTTTGACATATTCAGTTGGTTAGAAGCAAGTTCCGTGTCTCATCACAATTACACAAAGGCCCAACTGGAAGGAGTATCTCTCTTTCATAACCTCTTGCCAATCTGAAGATATAGTACAGGCAGAATGTTAGGTACCTCTTGGTCTTCGAAATCACTTTGTTTTTCTGAGGAGCTTTGATGGGATGTCATTCAATTCTGGAAATCTCTTCCTCTATTCATTTCTGTCACCTCAGGACATTTTTCCAACAACCCTCCCATTCAAGAAAGAACTCCAAGACTGTCCGACTCTGAGTGGCTGTCATCATCATTGCATAACTCATTTTAATCACTTATTATTAGTTTACTCAATAAATACTGTCTCAACACCTGAAAGGTACTGGACACTGTTTCAGGCACTTGACAGAGTCCCTGTTCTCATCCAGTTTACATTTTAGCTCAGAGAAAGAGACAATAACAACTAAATAAAGAAATGCATAGGCTAGGGACAGGTGTTATGAAGGAAGTGAAATGTGAACAGAACATGCCAGAATAGTGCTTTAAACAGGGCAATCAAGGGAGGCTTTCTGAGGAAGTGATATTGAGTTGAGCCTGGAGTGATGGCAAAGGAGCAGCCATATTACCATTTGGGAAGAAAAAAATTCAGGGTGGGGGAACAGCATGAGCAAAGGCCCAGAGGTTAAATATAATTTGGCCTATTTGAGCAACCACAAGAAAGCCCATTGGCTGGAGATGGTAGGAAGAGGTTGAGGACATAGTTTGAATATGATCTTTCAGGGTCTTCTCACCCATGGCAAGTTTGGGTTTGGTTTTTTTTTTTTTAATTTTTTTATTTATTTGTCAGAGAGAGAGGGAGAGAGAGCGAACGAACACAGGCAGACAGAGGGAGAAGCAGACTCCTTGCCGAGCAAGGAGCCCGATGTGGGACTTGATCCCAGGACGCTGGGATCATGACCTGAGCCGAAGGCAGCTGCTTAACCAACTGAGCCATCCAGGCGTCCCTGGGTTTGGTTTTTATGTGATGGGAAGCCACTGGGGGGGGGGGTCTTCACTTGGGATGTTACTTAATGTAATTTATACTTTATGAGGTTCACTGTGGCTGCTTTATAGAGAATAAAGTTTAGGGCAGCATGGCTGGAAGCAAGGAGACCCATCAGGAGTCTGCCACAGTTTTCCAGGAAGTGATACCATCAGTTTAGGCTAAGGTCACAGCAGTGGGATTGTAGAGAAGTGATTGGAATTGGAACATATATGGACTTGCCTCATTTACATCCTAAATGTGGGAGTCCAACACCCTTTACTTGTTCACTAGGGAAAGAAATCAGTCTTTGAATAAAAAAATGATCCATTTCTTTTGTTTTGCAAATGCTTGAAAATTTCTCTAATAAAAAGTTAAAAAGGTAATGTAGATATTTCTGATGTACCACCTCAGGCTGCCCTTTCAGGGCCTCCAGTCACCAACTCTCAGCAGCACGAGGGATTGCTCCAAAAAGGAGCCTCATGAAATAATTAAAATTTCGCTGGCTGAAGAATTCCACATGCTAGGCCTTTGTGCAAAATGACTTCTGCCCCCATGGTGTGATTGTAAGGCATCCATAAATATTTTCTCTGTGATTCAAGGAGTTAAAAAAAAAAAAAATTACCAAGTTCCCAGAGCAAAGGAGTGGAGCAGATTTTGTGCTGAAGCATGAAACAGAGGCTTCTTGTTAACATAGATGTACAGCCCAGCGTTGTAGCTAAGAACACAGATAACAGTGTATTTACATTTGAATCTGTTTTGCTGCATGACCCAGAACAAGTTACTTAGCTTACCACTGCCTCAGTTACCTCATCTGTAAAGTGGGGATGACAATAAAAGTGATCTAATAAGCTGTTATTAGGATTTAATGAATTAATACTTGTGAAGTGCTGTGAGAGAATAAAAGTAAATGCCATAAAAGATGTTTGATAATTTAAAAATGATAGGTATTTAGATTTTAAGTCCCTCATGATGTATAAAGAACCTGTTAAAAATCAGTATTGTTTCCTCTTCCTTTACTTTAAATGTAAGCATATTTATTATGGGAAAAAAACCCCCAAAACATGGGAATTGGTCTCATATGGAGCTGATTTAACTCCCAGCTCTGCTATTTAATGACTGTGTGGTCTTGGGTAAGTCACTTAACCCCTCAAGAAGCATCATGTCCTTCATGAGTAAAATATAAAGAATGATTGGAGTGGCATGCTGGTAAATAGATAATAACTAAATCTGAAAATAAGAAGCCATTATTTGTAGTGTTTTCTGATAACCCTGTTTTAAATATGTCCACTATAGCTGATTTCAAGCTATCTATGTGATATCCCTAAGCACAGAGTTGGGGAGAAATGCACATATCTGCCCTTGGGAGACAGCATGATTGGCTCCAGCAGGCTCATGAATGAAAGCAATATCTATCATTTACTGAATACTTAATATGCACACAGTCCCAAGTTATTCAAAATGAAACAGAGTATTTTACTTAATCTTCAAAACCACCCTATGATGGAGGTGTTAATATTATCCTTATTCTGCAGTAAATACAGTAAAGGCATGGCTAGATGATTTCCCCAAGCTCACATGGCTAACAGGGATGCAGATCCCTCACTTCAGTGCCTAGCTTGGGAGAGGCACCCAAGAAGAGGCAGACATTGATAGTGCTGCTTCTGTAACAGAAGGAGAGAGATTTCTTAGTATTTATATATAATGTCATATAATAATGTAATAATGTTCCATTGGTTTTCACAGTTTACCCCCAACTGTCATACTTCCAAAGGAAGTAAAATATTTTGTCCTTTCCATTAAAGTGAGGATGAGAGTATGAGGTTGAGAATAACTCTTAGTTTATTAAGATAAAAGCTGAGGATTTGACTCTGAACATACTTGAAGGAAGGATCAACGATTGAGAGAACATGTGGATGTTTGTTGAGTACTTATTATAAGTTAGGTGCTTCATAAGCATTGTATCATTTAATCCCCCAGAGGTAGAAAGAATTATACCTCCTCTGCTCCCCATTTGACAAATGAAGAGCAATGCAGTGACTTTACATCACTAGTAAGTGGCTATGCTGGGATTTGAACCCAAGAGAATGAGCCAGACTTGGTTTCTTTTCACTGTACCATCCTGCTCATACTTGGACTCCCTTGTCCTGTGAATGTCAATGAGGCTCTTTTCTAGAATGCAGGTTAGAACTCTGTGAAATAACAAACAGCATCTTGCCAGTCACAGAGCATCTCTTGTCAGCTGGCCCAGCCCTTTTCCCTCTGACCACCATCAGTGAGAGCAGTGGCACAGCCAGTGTCATGATCAGTGGCCTAGAAAACCATAGGGGCCTCACTATGGGTCTCTGGTACTGTTTATATGAAATTGCTCAGACCATTGCCCCTGGGATGCCCAAAGCCCTGGCCAGTTGTTAAGGGAAAATGTCAGCCAGTGCTCCACTCTGGTCACCATCTGTACACATTCCAAAAAACAAATGGTCCATTTTAGCTGACAACTTAACTTTGCGAGCCCAGTGTCCAAACCCTATTTGTCAGTACTCACATTCATCTTATTTGCTTTAGGTCCAGGGCCTGAATCCAGAGCAATCCTGAATTTAACTTTTTATCTGCATGGCCAGGATGTCCAAGTGGACGAGATTACATGTGAAATTACCTTTGTAAACACTGACAAAAATATTACCATTCTGTTATCTTGAGTTATCTGACCCAACAAATTGAATGGAGAGGGTTGTCTTTAATTCTTGCTGAAGGAGATAGCAAGCCAATGTATTTTATTATGGAGGAGAAATATGTGGGCCAATGAAACCATTTAACTATGGGGCTCAACTCAACTATGGGGCTCATGGCAGGCTTCTCCAGGGAAGTGGCATTTGAGTAGTGAGATGGAGAATGATGGTGGTTAGTGAAGAGACAACTCAAGGTAGAAGGAACAGCATATGCAAGGCTTGAAGTTTGAAAATAACAGGGCTTGTTTAAGAGTGGAAAGAAGATCAGAGTAGTTGGATCACTGAGTTTAAGTGAGGGTAGGATAAGATGATACTGGAGAGCTGAGCAAGAACCAGATCATGGAGGGACTTGATGCCAAGTTAAAGATATTGCTCAGTCTCCTGAGAACGATGGGAAAGCACTGAAGATTTTTTTTTTTTTTTTTTTAGCACTGAAGATTTTTAAGCACCATGGTAATGTGATCAATGTTGTCACTGTAACAGAGCATCTGTGGAGGAAAGAATGGAGGGAGGAAAAGGCAGGTCGAGTGTGGGGTTGGGGAATTCAGATATATCATTTAAGCTGTCAAGGGGAGAGATGATGGTGGCTTGGCTTAAGATGGTGATATTGCAGATGAAGAGAGCACTGGAGGCAACTCCACTCCAGGGAGATTTAGGAAGGTCATTGGCAGGACTTAGAAATTTTAAAAGATTTTAATTTTATTATTTTGGAGAGGAAGTGCCAGAGATGAATTCCAGATTCATGGCTTGTGTGGATAGATGGATGTTAATCTCATTCACTACCATGAGAACATTGAAAAAAGACCAGGTTTGTGGGCTTCATTAATCAGCTTAAGCTAGGTTATTCTGAGGTAATCAAATGACCCTTAAATCTCAGTAGGTTATAAGAACAAAGTTTTATTTATTGCTGTGCTGTATGGCTATATAAGCCAGCTGCATTTCTGTTCCATATCATTTTTACTCTAGGACCCAGGATGATGGAGCAGAAGCTGCTCATAGGGCACAGGGTAAAGAGATGAGGCAAACTATGTGCTGGTTCTTAAAGCATTGGAAATGACACACATCACTTCTTACTTTTCATAGGATATAGCAAGTCATACAGCCATGCCTGAGCATACGATTCATCTATAGAGAGAACACCTCAGGGTAGGAAACAACTATTTTGAACAATAAAATGTACTGAAGGGAATTTTAAATTTTAATATCTGAAAAATGCAGTGATGATAATAAATTTACTTCATAGGATTCTCATGATGATCGAATGAGTTAATGCACAGAAAGCTATTAGAACATACATACAACACACCCTGTGGTTCAGAAAGGAAAAGGAGTTTCCCCAGTGATACCTGTTAATATGTACACCCACTCTACCTCTCAGGTGTGTGGTAAAAATAAAATTCCATCTGGCAAACATTTACTGACTTTTATACTATGTACCAGGCACTATACTGAGCTGAGACTCAGATAGGAAGACTTCCCCTTTAAGGAATTCATGGTATAATAGGGCAAAGGCATGTGCCAGCAAGTATAGAACCCAGGGATCATGTAACAATGGTAAGTCAGAGTGGCCAGTTTTGGACTTTCATTTAACCAAATGAAAGGAAACATGTCCAGAATAACCAAGATTTCTCATTAGTGGGGATTCTTGACTTGGGTCCTTAAAGCCTTAAGGGGTTTATCAGATAGGCAGTGTGGGAAGGGCATTCCAGGAAGGGGTAGCAACATGTGCACTCAGGGATTCAGAGCTGTATGGATCATTTGTAAACTCTCTGTATAGTGAGTGAGTTAGGCATCAGCAAGAACCCAACTCTTCCATTCTGGGACTCATCAAGCTTGCTGGGTTATTAGGGTTTGCCTAAGATCTGGCTTCACTGAAACCTCTCAGCTAGCTGCCTGGCTCTTATTTTGTTCAGTAGATATTTGAGCTGAGTTTGGGGTAAGGAGAAAGAATTAACCTTAATTGGAGAACAGTTTTTGCATAAAGTAGAGATATTGTTGACAGTTATAATGGGGAAAGGATTTATGAGAGGGAGTTATTTTGAAAGGAATTTTAAGGGCCAAATAATGCTTGGTAATCCTTTTTTCAATCTTTCTGTACAGACTTTCAGTATAATTCGGCTTAATTGTTTAAATGCTGTAGGGAACAGATTGGAGTGTCTATGTATTTATGTTTATGTGCATGTAAGTATGTGTGTTTTGGAGGTGATATGTTGAACTTGGCTGTGATATAATGGCAGGGTGGCCATGAAAGTTCAGGTGCATTTGGATTCCAGATTATTACCTCCATATTGTTAGCATGTAAAATAAAATGTAGGCAGTGTTAGGATATGAAAATGTAGAAGCAGGCAGGGCCAGTTGTGAAAATGTCCTTGAATATCAAACTAAGAACTTGGACTTCAGCATTCAAAGTTAAAAACTATTTATAGGTGTAAAGGATTAATGTCCTATGGGGGACTAGGGAAAGAACTGCAATCCCTTGGTAAAGATGGCTAAGGTGTCCTCATATGCCCTAAAGAGAGCCTGCTAACACTGGTGTGATTGTAGAGTGAGAGAAAAAGGAGAATTCTATTCAGTTTCAAGATAAACAATATTTGCTTAAAAAAAAAAAACCCTACCATATCTCTTTATGTGGTGTTGCCATGGAAAGAACTATTTTCATCAGATGTGAGAGCAGGAAGCCACATAAAACAGAGAAAGGCCAGAATGCAGACTTGAAATATCCCTGGGCTGCCCTAACTTAGCAGCATTTTTAGAGAGGGCAGTTTCTTCATGTTTATATGACAAGAATGAGAAAAATGAAAGGTCTCAATGACCTATTCCTTCCATTTTCCCATTGAACAAGAAAGCATGCCTAAAATCTATGGAATGGAGGAAATATTCCAAGTAAATGACAACTTGCTGAATGAAGAATGGTCCCAGATGGCATATCTGTGACCTCACGCCCATGACTGCTTTCCCCTCCCAATACCGGTACCATCTTTGAATAATATAGCATATTTCATTGCCTTCATGTTAAATGTATGCATTAAAACGGTTTAATCTGTTGTGGTTGACTTTTCAAGGGGCATATTATGCTCCGGCAAAGTATGAAAGACAGTAATAGGACATACAGATCTTTCCAAGAAAAATATGTTTTAAAAAAGAAGCACATTCACAATGTTGGAAAAAAGAAAGCACAGTCAGAACTTGGAATGAGGTGCTGGAGCCACCTTATGTGTCTGAGAAAATGATTGGTGCCAGGGTAAGTAGTGAAGTTATGGGTTGAGACAGGAATTTGCAGTCTTGGGACTTTGGGAGCTAAAGGCTCCTGTCGAATGCACCAGAAACCAGGGAAGCAAATAATATTTTGTTGGCATGTCTGGCTCCTCTGTGGCCCTGTGGGCGGGATCTTGAAGTTGGCACCATCTCTGAAGTTGAATAAGGGAAGGGTTGGCAATTTTAGGCAGCAGAAGTTTAGGATAGTAAGTCTTGTGTTTTCTGAACAACTTTTGGAGGAAACAGACCTCCACTTGAGAACTGAGTGTGAAGAGGCACCCATTTCAGAGACCAGACACTCAGATACCAACCAAATGTTACTTCCTACTTGTTCCATGCAATTACTCTTAGTAACCTCTTGATTGCTCACACTAATAAACATGGGTTAGAAGGGCAAAGTGCAGACTAGACAATTGATTGAAAACAATTCTGTTTGGTGTGGGAATGTTGGGAATGACTATTTTCTCATGGCTGATGATGTTTTTTTCTTAAAGTTTTGCTTAACACATGAGGCATATGGGTTTGCTTTCTCTAGATAGCTTCAGATCAAGGAGAAAGAGGTATAGAAGCCACCTGAATGCCTGGGTCATGTTGGAATAGTATCCAATTTAATTGGACAAATATTAATTGAGCACCTACTATGTTCAAGGCAACAGGCAGGACAAAAGAATACAAAGAATAGCAGCATGTCATCCCTCTCCTGAAGATTTCACAACCTATGGTATATACTGATCCACAAATAGTTGTGATTATTGCTAGAACTTTAAAACAGTGATGTGAGATGCTGGGGCTGGACATCGTTTATGTATGTGATCTCATTTAGTTTTTCCAGGGATTGTATTAGTTGATGCTACTAGGATCTCTATTTTTCAGATGAGGAGACTGAGGCTCAGGAAAGCTAAATATTTCCTGAACACCATAGCCAGCTATTATTGGAGCCAGGATTCAAACAGTCTGAGTCTGAGTTGGTACTTTTTTTATAACCTCATCTTCTGCAGTGAGATCAGAGAGGAGCAAGAACACTCATGGTGGGGCAGAGTAGGAACAGAATTGACTCTGTCATGGGCTAAGGTGGGGGTTGAGGTAAGCTACAGAAAGAAGGTGACACTAGCTGAGACCCTGAAGAATGAATGGGGTTCATTAGGTTATCTGTGGGTATAATAATGGAGAAAGGCATGATTCCACTAGAAGAAAACTCTGCAAGGGTTTGGAGGCATGCAAGGATAGAGTAGGAGGGAGTCTGTTATGGCCCTTATCTGGGCTAAGTTTTGGGGTAAGGGGCCAGAGATAACTATTTCATCCTTTTAATAATTATTTGAATGCCAGGTCACTTGGGTGGCTCAGTTGTTAAGCGGGTCATAATCCCAGAGTCCTGGGATCGAGTCCCATGCCAGGCTCCTTGCTCAGCGGAAAGCCTACTTCTCCCTCCCTCGCTCCCCCTGCTTGTGTTCCCTCTCTTGCTGTGTCTCTCTCTGTCAAATAAATACATAAAATCTTTAAAAAAATATTTGAGTGCCAGTGTTGTGCCAGTGTCTGGTGGAGGCGTGGGCCATATACTGGCAACCCAAATAGAACGGGGCCCTGTCTATATCAGGCTGTCCTTGAGCCAGAACATAAATGAGTCTGTGAATATCCCAACAAACCACATACATATCATGAGACATATACATATAATGAGATGTTGAGAATTTAAATAGATCATGAGAAATAGATCATGGGTCAGGACCCTCTGATGAGGTGATCTTTCCATTGATATCTGAAGACTGAACATGAGCCAAAGGGAAGGGCATTCCAGGTGGGGAAAAAAGCAAGGGCAAAGGCCTATGGTGGGAAAATTAGGCAAAATAATACATTGCAACCAAACCTACATTGAAATGTGTGCTCATGTTTGTCATGTGATCACTTTAGAGGGCTGTGATGGTTGCTTCCAACAGGCTCTTGAAGAAGGGCCCCATTTTGGAAATCTAATTTTTGCACTAATTTTAAAATTAGTATATGTATTGTGGGTTCTAGATTACATAGAAACCACTTACATGTTCAACCCAACTCCTTTCCCAAATAGATCTGCGTGTCCTGTTTGTTCTGCCCTTGCCCTATCCCCACCCTTTCCCATCTGAACAATTCTGCCAGTGAGTAAATTGCCAAATTTTAACCAAATGACACCAGTTATGCTTCCCCCTTTACTTTCACTGTAGCCATGAAAAACAAAACTCCATTGATAATCTCCAGAGTGTTCCCTTTTTAAACCTATGTTAAATGAGGTTTTACCACCGAGATCATTTGAAGACTGTCTGTTTCCATTAATTAAACATGAACTTCTTTCCCCATCTACCCACCCTGCTCTTGGTTTGGAATGTTTCTTGGAAGTAATTTTTGTTGTTTAGCAGGAAGAGGAGGGTATTGAAATATACAGACTATTCATTTATTTCCTATTTACCCAAGAGAAAGCAGGTAGAAGCTGTGAGGTAACCATGGAAAGGGAGCCAAGTCACATCCTTTTCCCAGCCTCCATTCCTTTTCTTGTCCTGTGCCTTCTCTGCTTCCGTGTCTCCTTCTGCTCCTTAATTCTGAGTAAGTGCCCTCTTCTTCCTTCCCCTGCCCATGGGGTGGTCATGTGACTCATACCTGATGTCCATGTGACCCAGAGCCAACCAATCTGGCCCTTACAACCACAGGAATTGGGGCAGGTATGGACATGTGATCTGAACCAGGTCACACTGAATGTCAGATCAGGGACTAGTGTTGAAAGATGGGGGGAAAAATCCCCTTTTCTCATGAGACTATTGAGCTGGGAGCATTTGGGCTTGCAGCTCCTGTTGTCCATCTTGCAAAAAGCTTAGTTGAGGGAGAAATTGAGATAGACTCCTGAAAATATTACTTGAATACTTAGATCCATCTGTATCCTGAAGCCAGTACAATCTCAGACTTCTCAATTATGTGAACCAATAAATATAATTTATTCTTCTCTGAAATTAGGTTGAACTGGATGTCTATTTCTTGCAACTCAAAGAGTTGTGTTGAATATGTATCCATAGCCACTATATTGCTCCACCTCTTGTAACCATCCCAACTTGGTTTTTTCCTTTTCCTCATTCAGAAGACATTTATGGAGCCCCTACTGTATGCCAGACACATTGCCATGGTAGCAATGACCCATATCCATTTCTCACCCACCCCCACTTTTCCTGGCAGGCAGAACTTCTAATAGTTTACATTTGCCCTTTCCATAGAGCTGTGGGTCAGGCGTGGTGACACTTTTTCCATTCCCCATGGTGGATTTAGTCCAAGCAATTCTCTTTCTCTTCTCTTTTTTAAATCAAATTTTGGCCTAATTATAAGGGGCATGTCACAAATTTCTATTCAATGATGTGGGAAGAGAAATATTTTGGGGGAGGGGGCTCTTTTAGAAATAAAAACAAGGCTAGGAAAGCCCCTTTTCTTCTGATGGATATTATTTCTGTGTGAGACACCGGGAACTGTAGCAAGACAATGGCAGAGCAAAAATGTGGGGGAAAAAATCTGGCACTTGCTGACATCATTGAGCTACTGAATTAACACAGTCTGTATCCTCTGAACTTCCCCAAATGTGAAATAATTAATTCCATTGTTAGTTAAGACTTTGGATTGGGTTTTCTGTTGTTCATAATCAAAAGAATTCTAACAGATGTAGTTGCTCAGTAAATACTGATATATTCTCTCTGCCTATTCTTTCTACTGTTCCCATAGCCAACCTCAGTCACCTGACTTCTGTTTGTTGTTGTTGTTCTTCTTCTTTTAGAGAGAGAGAGTGTATATATGCATGCAGGGGCAGCGGGGCAGGATGGCGTGGGAGGAGGGGTAGAGAGAGAGAAAGAATCTAGCAGGCTCCAGGCTCAGCATGGAACCTGACATTGGTCTCAATCTTATTACCCTGAGATGACCTGAGTCGAAATCAAGAGTCAGATGCTTAACCAACTGAATCAACTGAACCTATGTTTGTCCTTCTAATAGCAGTTTAATGTCCCCCCTTCAGGAAACCTTCCTTGACTCTCTCCCTCTAGGCTCTCTCTCCCCCTAGGCTATAACAGGGTACCCTTGCAGATTACTAGGTTTCTCTTGAGTTAACCTAAGCATTTCATTTCTTCCATTGTAATTACCTATTGACTTGCTGCCTGCTCCTCAACTATGAGCTCCCAGGAGGGCAGGGACTGTGTCCATCTTGATTCCCATTGTATCCCCAGTTCCTAGGGCTTTGCTCTGTGTTCCAGATGATCAGTATATATTTGTTGAATAAACAATGAATGAATGAATGACTGTGAAGATATTCACAGAGCCTTTCTGCTCCATCTTACTTAGGTGAGTACTGCCAGTGGCCTTTCAGGATGGTTTTTTTTGTGGGTCACTTGCTGAATAAGTATTCAGTCCTTCTGTAGTTATTTAAATCCTCTTAGCTGGTTATTTCTTTACTCCTAGTCAATCTGGGAGTCCTAATTTGGATTCAAACAGATCTGTGTTTAAGATCTCTCCTCTGTCATTTACTTGTGACCTTGGGAGATTTTCTTAATTCTTGGGAGCTCTGGTTTTACCATCTGTAAAATGGGGCCGATGGCAACACCCTATCTCATGAGGTTATGGTGAGAATAGAAATAAATGTAGATAAAATGCTTTACTCAGCACCCATAATATACAGATGCTCAATTATGTTCCCAATTATGATTGCCTTGAAGCTTTCTGCTAGTCCTGAGGGTTGGGGATGGTGACATGAGAATTATAGAAGGCTGACATTTATTTTATCCCCTTCATTGTAGAGGAAGAAAGAACTCAGGGCTTCCACCTAGCATTACCAATGATTGTGTTTTTCCATAAATAGTATTAAAAAAATCCCAAAATGTAAGAGTGTTTGAATCTAGCCCAAGAATGTATGTTATGTTCTTTAAAAAGGAAATGTCAACAGAATATTGGGTGACAACCAGTCTCACTCTGATCTTTCAAACAAAGCAAAGAGGGCATTCCATGGAAAATATTTATAAAGAACCTTATCTGAAGGAAATTAAGTTTCCTTCTAATTCAGAGGA
>ML106797.1:0-19739 GCA_003697995.1 Taxidea taxus jeffersonii
CAAGAATTTGCCTTCCTTACAGGGTCCTGGGTGCTGTTGCTGGTGCTGGCCCAGCGGCCACACTTTGAGAACCACTCGTCTGGGCTCTCTCGAAGATGTTCACTCCCTACCTCCCTACCTCTGGCTCCTCCCTGCAGCAGAGAAAGCAGAGCAGGAGGAGGAGGGGGACACTTAAGGATACCTGTGTGGCTCCTTCCGGGTTCTCTGCCTGGGGCTCGCCCATCCACAGCGGACCATAACCAAGTACTTGGGCCCTGAGTTACAGTGTAACTTGTTGGGCAAGTACTTGGCGGGCTCAACAAAATGAATTTATATGCCTCCCAGCTCTTTGGTTTTTTAATTATTTTTCTCATCCCCTGGATAACGTAGCGTATTTAGATGGGTCTCCTGGTCATTAGAGTGAATTAGTGGAATCTCTCTTTATAGGTTTTTGTTTGTTTGAGCTTAACAGAGGTGGCTTAAATCACTGGACGCTTGCAACGCCTTCTCGCGTGAGTGCTTGCATACTGCTCCATTACCAGCAGGCTCAGCTGCCGGGACAGATAGAGACTAGAACAGTTTGCTTCTCCGCTTGATGGGGAAACTGACATTTCGGTGGCTCTGACATAGAGCTGTTTTGCAGAAAGGGAAAGCCCCTTACCTTTCTGTTCATGTCCGAATCATTCAGCTTCCTGGGCCCGCAGGCTGGTAAGGGCCTGGGGGCGGGGAGCAAACCCCCAGGGTCTCCAGGCTGAGAGGGAGCTCTGCCTGCTCAGATGGGATCAACCCATCCCACTTAGCCTGAGACTTTCTTGGTGGGAGCACTGATGTTCATCCTGGGGAAGCCCTCGGGGTCAGGGAATCCAGCCCGCTGGTCCACCCAGTTCGGAGGATGATGGTGGCTGGACACGCCACACAGGGAGAGCTCAGGGGACCTCTGAATGGTAACACCCACAGTTGTCACCCAAGATGTAACACTCACAGACGGGCCGCTTAATCTCCGTCTCTCCTTGTACTCTGAAAACAACGCAAAGCACTGCTGCTCTCACCAGTTTACAGGTGAGGGAAACTTAGCTCCAAGAGATTTCCTCTAGCTGTTAGAGTGACCCTGTCTGGTGAAAAGCAGAAGGCAGCGGTTGTCCCCTACGCTGTAGCCCTCCCCTCCGAGGTTTAGGAAGTACCTCTCCCCGTAGGTACCCGTATGGCTTGCAGGCTGAGTCTTGGGCATCTCAAGTCGGGGACCAGACCTCTCCCGATCCCCGATGAAGCAGCCTCTAGAACAGTCTGGTGCTGTGTCCTAGATGAGCACCTTAAAACCCAGCATCCTAGGGCAAAGCACCTGGCCTGGGAGGATTTTTTTGAGACCCGGGTGAAACTGGGTGGGAGTGGACTGCAGGGAGGCCTGAAGGAGGAATTTTCAGAAGCAGAGCTCAAGAGTGGGATGCAGGTACATACAAACTCCAGAGAGGGCTGGAGTGGAAGCTGCTGCTTCTCGGTTCTGTGACCGTGGGTGAGTTTTTAAAATTCTCCATGCTTCACAGACGAGCCTGTGAGATAATATTTAAATATGGCCCCAGTGCATAGTAAGTAGATAAATGTGAGCTAACTTTTTTACCATCATCGTTCTCTACTGCTTGACCAAGTCTGAACCTCAGTTTATCCATCTGTGAAAAGGGAACAAAGTGATGACTTTGCTCATCATGGGGGGGAGGAGCAGGAAAACCGATGTACGTAAAGAAAGTACTGTGCCCGGCACCTGGAACAACTTCAATAAATGTTGATTCTTATGATTATTTATAATCTTTGTAGCTCAAAGTTCTTTGAGAATTTAATACAAACTCTGTACTTGAGAAAAATACAAATCTAATGACATTTTGCACATTGGGTCAGAGACTTTGGCTTCCTAAGGTTTAGAATCAGGTCTAGAATCTCTGCAGTGGAAGGTTGCCCACAAATAAGTTGCTTAGGCCACTGTATCCCCACATTCCTTCTCCTCTACCAGGTTCATGTACTCCATACTATCTCAGGGCACTCCAGGTAACCCCCAGGTAATCCCAGAGTTACCCTAATTCACACAGAAATCCTGAGAGACTGGCAAGAGATTTTACTTTTACCTGCTTTGATGATATTCATGTTTCACAGGAGGCTGCTAGGAAAAGGCAGAATCTAGTCAAAGGAATGTATTACTAATGGTGGAATTGGGGCTTGTTCTATAGATCACCAAGGAGAAGAGATGTCATTTAGCTTTGATGCAATCTAGGACACAGTGGGTTGTTTTGTTTTGTTTTTCTTTTTTTCCGGGGTAGGGGGAGTGGCGGTGGTAGTGGTTAATAAGGGGGGAAAGCATTGAAAAATAAAGGAATTAAAGTCATCAGGTACCTAGGCTCTCTGCTCACCTTAAGCCCAATGAGTTCCTGTTTTGTTCCTATTCCCCACAGGCAGCACTATCTATTGTATCCTTTAAAATCAATGGAAACCTCTAGAAAATCAACCACCACCTTAGTCCTGCCTGAGAAAGTAAAATGTTATGTTTTCCATCAGTACAAGATGCACAAAGCATTCTAAGCCTGTCCCTGAACTGGATATGTCATCTTAAAGCGAGTTTGCTTGCTTCTAAAAGCAGCAAACTCGCTTTAAGAAATCATGATCCCTATTGGCCCTACAAGGCAATTTTCAAATAAGGCAGGTCCTGGCATCTGGGAAGACTAGCTGTTTCCTTTGTTGCCAGGGAAATCATTCCGAAACGGAAAAAGCCTGGAATCCCTGCCCCCAGCAATCTCCTAAACAATACACATTCTTCAACAACAACAACAACAAAAAATCCAAATAGCAAAACAATAGACAACACAAAACCCAACCCATTACTGTACATTAGGAAGGCTTTTTTCCCCCAACTGAAAGGATGAAAGGGCATCATAATTTTGTTTTCAAATGTGTTTAAGAACCTGTTATTAAAACGGAATTAAGCCCGAGTCCCAGGGCAGCCGCTCTGCCACCGCAGGGAGATAATCCTGATAATGCGATTAGCGCCTGCTTGGATGCGGCTGGGACCAGGCAAGGAGAAAGCCTGGAAGCTGGAGCTCTGCTGAGCCACCCCCAGCTGCCGGGGGCTGAGCACAGATGCCTCCTTCTCCCCACTCCGGTGCAGCGGACCCCTGCGATGGGGGGAGGGCTTAGGGAAAAGGTGAGTCATCACACTTACCCACGGCTCCCTCTGTGCCGAGCCGTGTGCGGAACACCCGTGCGTTTTCTCATTTCTAGTCAGACATTTAGTGTCTGAGTCAGATACCGTTAGAGCCGCACATGCCCATTTTCAGCTGGGAAAAGCATGGGGTGTTCGTAAGTTTCCCGGAGTCACACAGCTGATGAGCCAGAAAGCTGGGACTCAAACCCAGGTCTGCCAGCAGCCGAGCCCTGCCCGTCCCTGCCACAGTCGAGCTACCGATTAGGTGCTTGGGCATTTGAAATGCAGAAGACTCAGATCTGTTGGAAAACTTGCGTTTAATAGCAAGCCCTGCCCCCACCTGCAACCACCCAGTGCGAGAGCTGTAGTCACTGCTTAAGTTACTGCTGGCCAGGCAAGGTGCCTTCTAATGCTGGAGGTCAGAGATGGTGAGTAAAGGATATGAGGATGGACCTGGTCTCTGGTAATTCCATCTAGAAGGGCCCTTTACCTTTCTCCGCCTGGTTCGGCCACCCCTGCTCTGTCTGCCGAGGTCCCTGCCCCTTTCATCAATTGAATGTCGTTATGATGGCGAGCAGGGGCCAGCGAACTTTCTGCACAGGTCTAGGTAGGAAACATCTTGGACTTTGTGGGCCATTCAGTGTCCGTGGCAACTAATTAACTGGATTGTAACAGGAAAGCAGTTGTAGACAGTGCATAAAGGAATAGCTTTGGCTGTCTGCCAATAAAACTTTATTTACAAAAACAAGTAATGGGCCACAGTCTGCTGACACCTTAAGGGCATGGCTGCTGACGTCAGAGAGGCCTGAGGGAGAATCACCGCTTCACCACTACTAGCTGGGTGATCCTGAGGACTATTTACCTCTGCTTCTTCCTCCGTGGAGTGGGTCTGTAATCATACCTATTTTTTTTTTAAGATTTTATTTATTCATTTAACAGAGATCACACAAGTAGGCAGAGAGGCAGACAGAGAGAGAGGAGAGAAGCAGGCTCCCTGCTGAGCAGAGAGCCCGATGCGGGGCTCGATCCCAGGACCCTGGGATCATGACCCGAGCCGAAGGCAGCGGCTTAACCCACTGAGCCACCCAGGTGCCCCTGTAATCATACCTATCTTGTAGGGTTTTACGAAGTGTCTCTGTGTGCCCTGGGTCAGAAAGGAGAGAAGAGAAGGCTCCCAGGGGAAAGGCCAAGTGCGCCAGCTTCATTATCCCCATCTCTCAGTGGGCAGGCTTCAGAAGAGGCCTGTTCCCAGTGGACTGGACAGCGGCTGTTTCCTTTGGACTTTGATTGCCCAGTTCCTAGTTACCTGTTACAGGTTCAAGTCCAGACGAGACACGTGGGGTATCCGCAGTGCTGGGTCAGTGGGCTGCTGACACCACAGGCCAGGAGGTTCGGTGTTGGTCCGCCTTGAGGAATGGGCAGCCACACGCCCTTGAAGCTTAGAACTCCCATCTGGGCACATCTCAGTCAGCTCCTGGAGTGTAGTCTTCAGGACCGAATGTTAGAGGAAGAAGGGGTCAGTTTGCTCACAAGGTCCCAGGCACTGTTGGTAGCAGCTCCCCCTCAAAACCATGAGTATTTCAGTTCTTCGGAAGTCTGTGTACATCTGTTTCTGTTTTTCTTGACGTGATAGTCTTTACCTCTCCCACTAACACTAGTGCCCAGTGTTTGAGAACTGTCCGCACCAACAGTCCCTCCACCGAAAAACAAGACCGGCTTTGTATTCTCAGCAAGGCATTTGGAGCTGCCCATGTGTCCCTGTTTCCAGCCCTGCCCCCCACAAAGTGGTCTTATCCCCAGAGACACCATGACCAGAGGCCGAGACCAGCCCATCCTGCCAGCAGCGTCTCCCAGGAACAGGACATCTGAGCCAATTAAGCAGACCTCTCCCTCTGTTACCTTGAGCAATCCCCAAGAATGCCCAGTAGCTGCCTTTAAAAACAAAAACAAAACAAAACAAATAAAAAAAACCCGATCCTTGCACTGGAAATGTGTTATCGCTGATTACCTCTTCATCTCATGGAATACTTTGGCATCAAAAGAATGACATTTATGGGCTGTATTGATAGAGTGATTGATGAATAAGTTTGCAGGGCTTTTGTTTCCATCAAAATCAATTATTTAAGTGCTCTACCTTTATATTTTCTGTTGAGAAGCGCGAGGTCGCAAGAGTCAACCCTTGGGTGCTTGTTAGGCTTCCGGCAAGGAGGGAGAGGCAGAAGAGAGACTGGGTGGTGGCCGGATGGTGGTTGAGGACACAGACGCTGGGGGCCTGGAATCAAAGCCAGCTCTGCCCGCTCAGGGAACTTAGCCTCTGCTGCATGGTTCCCCTTGTTTGAAAGCATTGTTGATGATCAGCCTTACCTCCCAAGGAGTCAGCCTGAAAAAGCCCGTGTCTGGCGCACGCTGACCCATTGTCAAGCGCTGAATTCTCATCAACTGTTACCATCTTGGCTCTTTGTATCCCAGTCATTTTCGTGCAGACACGGCCACCTCATCTGGGTGAGCGGCAGCTCCTCACTCCCCACCACTGGGGGCCAAAGGTTTCCTGTTGCCTTGGCAATTTGGAGGCAACAGGAAGGAAAATGTTTGCAGGGAGACCTGGAGATTCAGAATTTGGGGAGTGGCACATAATTAAGATACTATACTAGTCTGCTATCTATGCTAATGAAGAGAGTATATTCATTTCCTAGGGCTGGCATTGCAAATTGCCACAAACTGGTGGCTTAAAACAACAAAAATATATTCTGTCGCCGTCATGGAGGGTAGAGGGACAAGATCAAGGCATCAGCCAGGCCATGTGCCCTCCGGAGGCCCTCTGGGAGGCTTCCTTGCCTCTTCTTTCTCCAGGAGCTTCTGGCATCGTCCCTCTGATCTCCCACAAACATGTTTGCTCGTCTTGTTGCCTCCTCCTCCCCTGTGTCTGTCTGGGTCCCCTCCTCTTCTCATGAGGACACCGTTATTGAATTTAAGGCACACCCTCAATCCAAGAAGAGTTCGTCTCTGGATTCGTCAGTACTCAGAGCTGTGAAGACCCTTTTCCAAATAAGGTTCACATTCTGAGACTCCAGGTAGACTTGAATTTGGGGGTAGAGGGCAGGACACTATTCAACACCCCTTTCGGTGACTACCTACATTCCCAGCCGCGATCCCCACGTGACAGATGAGGAAGAAGAAAGGCAAGATGAGCCCTTGCTTCCTCCGGTGATGGAACAGTCAGTCGGCATCCTCAGAGCGCTTGGGGTGCAAAGCTTTCCCTGAAGACCTGACTCTTCCCAAGCATCTGAATCACCCCGATGAGGAGACTTGTAGGTGAGCTTACGCTGGGGAGCCATTCAGCCAATGATCCGTTTGCCCCACCTCCCTGAGCACACGGAAGTTGGGGAGATGACTATCTCAGCAAGAACACTAGAGGACTGTGCCCTTGTCTTGAGTGTGCACCTCTACTGACATGTCAGAGGGTCAGAATTCCTCCACAACACAGGTGTGCCGAATGCATTTTGCTTTCCAGGCAGATTGGCTGTATTTTATCTAAACTGAACACCTGACTTTAACCTCAGGCAGATTTCTCTTCAGGTTGTGATTATTCTGGAACAAACAGAGAAAATGGGAAGGGGCGTCCCGGTGGGAACCACGGCGACTGCCATATGGAAAGATTCTCACTGGAAATCTTCAAATCACAGCTCTGTTGTGACATGATCTGCCAGATAACTGCTGCCTGCAGCCTACTTCCCCTGTTACATGTAGATGAGGTCTCAAAAAGAAAAAGAAAAAAAGAAGAAAAGAAAAGTAAATGAAAATAGATCTCAGTTTCAGATGAGATGCTGTTCTCTACAACTCTCGTGATCACGTTGTTCCTTGGAGGCAAACCAAACTTGGAGTCAAAAACTCTGACTCCCCGCACTTAACACCTTCAAATCTATCTGGTTCGTCTTCCTTTTTTTTTTTTTTTTAAGATTTTATTTATTTATTTGTCAGAGAGAGTGAGCACAGGCAGACAGAGAGGCAGGCAGAGGCAGAGGGAGAAGCAGGCTCCCTGCCGAGCAAGGACCCCGATGCTGGACCCGATCCCAGGACGCTGGGATAATGACCTGAGCCGAAGGCAGCCGCTTAACCAACTGAGCCACCCAGGCGTCCCTCGTCGTCTTTCTTTTGAAAATAGAAATCCCTTAAGCTCTAGTGCGGGATGGACCTGATGGGTCTGCATTCCCATGAGAGGATACAGAGGTAACTGGGGGCGGGGGGAAGACCACTGATTCTGATGTTGTTTAAAAAGGCCAGGATTGTACGTCTCCACAGAGACCTCCCTGAACCTCTAAATAAATTCTTCAGTTAAGAAGAAAAATGGGGGGACATCAGGTCTCCAGGAAACTCGAGAACTTTCTATGTGATTTTCTTTCTTACAAGTAGAAGAATCTTTAGTAAAAACTTTCAGTTGTGGCTGGGGAGCACTAAGTCCTGTTTTAGGGGCTTCTAACACCTCCCTGGGGCATGGTGGCCGTCCTCCGTCTTAGCTCCCCGACATGGGATGGACCCCTTCTCTGAGCGCATTAGATACAATGTCTTTGCTGTTCGCAGCCCTGGTTCCAAGACTCAGCATTTTAAAGAGATGAAAGGCACGTTCTTGCCCTTAAGTTTGTCTAGAGAAATCCTGAGGGACTCTGGAAATCTCTGTGTGCATTTGAAGGAAACCCATTGGCTCCCCGGGCTGCTCTGCCCATAGCCTCCAGGGTACCATTTTGCTTTGCTTTCTTGAATCAGCAGGATGGGGACGCAGGAGAGACCCAGGAGCTGATGGCTGTGGGACAGCAAGCTGGTGGGGAGGCTGCTGCCGTGCCACTGACCTCAGGCTACTCAAGACGGCTCATGGTTAGACTCAGGCCCCCCTCAGCTGAACCAAAAGGGCCCCAGAGAGTCTGGAAGTCCAGCCTGTCTCTGACACGGAGATAGGCTGTCTTGTCTCACCTGGTGCTCACACTACGTGTCACACACTCATGATCACATGCTCGCGTGACCTCACAAGGACCCGTATGAAGTGGCAGGAGGATTTTTGGCCTCACCTCTCAAATGGGGAAGCTGAGGCCTGAGCACTTAGAGCGACCTCCGAGGGTCTCCTTGGCTCCAGTGGAGGATCATTTCTCCAGACTCAGGAGACAGCTGGGCCACTTTCTCTCCAGAAGAGCACACCGAGGAAGGAGATGGTCTCCTTCCTGTGTCCCCTCCTTCCCTCCCTCCCTCACTGTCTGCCTCTTTGCCCCACCCCTACCCCTGCAGGATGTTGATGCTGCTTTAAAAAAAAAAAAATAAATCTATCAGCAGCTTCTTACCCAGGCCCAGGTAAAGGGAGAATCTGTCGCAGGAACTCAGACAGTGAATGTGATCTCCCCTCCCGCGACCTGCATCTTAGGGCCCTTATTATTTAAAAATAAATAATAGAATAGGTGCATGCCGGTGGCTTGAAGCCCGCTGCAGCTCACACGCTTGACATCAATTTGTAACTGTGATCTGTTATGCATTTAAAAGGAGTTGGGGTTTGGAATTCTTTCCTCCCAGAGTAGTGCACGGAATAGAAGCCATGCAGAGACCCTGGAGAACGACCCCCCCCCCGGAAAAAAAACACAGAACATTTGTCACAGACTTGGACCAAGGGGGATGATTCTCTAGTTTTTGTCCTTTCCTGTTTCCTTACTCAATGGTTCTCAGACATACGCAGTTTGCCCCCGGAGGGCATTTGACTGCCTGGGAACAGTTTTGGCTGGATGGGGCACTACTCACATCTCATGAGCGGAGGTCAGCTAAGAGTCCTGCAAGGAACAAGCCAGCCCCGCCCCCCCAACTCCCACGCCATGACAAAGACCCACCTGGCCACAACTGTCCACAGAGCTAAGGTTGAGGGGGTATAGCTCAGTGGTAGAGCATTTGACTGCACAGAGCTAAGGTTGAGACACCCAGCTCTCGTGCAGCCCTTGCCCTGGCCCTCCACATCCAGACCTCTCTCAGCCGAAACTTTCCTTTGTGCACCTGCTTTGAAGCAGGTTGGTGTGATGAGTGTCCATCAGAATCCAATGGGCGCTTCCTGGGTATCACCAACTTACTACGGGTTACCAAGAAGTAAACCTCTGTCCTCAAGGAGATCTCTGCTCCCTTGAGGAGGCATCCCGGTTTTCTGAGAAAGAGAACAACCGTAGAAATGGGCTGTCTTGTGCGGGATGGCAGAGTGGTGGCCCCTAGCTGATTTGGTCTACAGAGGTGTTTTATTTGGCTAGCGACTTTTCTTCCTCTTCCTTCCTTCCATCCTTCCTTCCGTCCATCCATCCATCCATCCTTCCTTCTTTCTCTCTCTTTCTTTCTTTCCTTTTCTCTTTCCCTCTTTCTCTTCCTTCTTCCTTCCTTCCTTCCTTTCTTTCTTTCTCTCCCTTCCCTTCCCTTTCCTTCCTTCTTTCCTTTTCTTTCTTTTTGTTCCAATGTCATGAGCAACAGCTTAGACTCAAGTGTACTACAAGTCCTCTCACGTTATTTCATCTTTACTAGCTCCATATGCGCATGCCCAGCCCAGAGGGCAATTGTGTTTATATCCCCCTTGTCGAACACAGTGGTTCTCAAACTCAAGCAAACCTTACAATCCCCTGGAAGCCTTGGTAAAATAGGTTTCTGGTGCCCACACTAGAGTTTCTGCCTTGGTGGCTGAGGTGGGGCCTGACAGTTTGCACTTCTAATAGGCCATCAAGACGCTGCTAATGCTGCTGGTCTGGGGACCCTACTTAGAGAACCACTAGTCTGAAGCAGTGATTCTCAAGTGTCAGTGTGCATTAGTTACCTGGGAAGTTGGTCAAAAACTCAGAAGCCGTGGCCCTGTGCTCCGGAATTCTGCTTCTGTCGATCCAGGAGAGGTCTAGGCATCCCTGCTTTGTAGCAAGCCTTCCAGAGGGTTCTGACACATACCAGGTTTGAGACTCAACTGCTGTAAGGTTCAAAGGAGTGGTGTAGACCGCTGCCTCCCTGATACTTAATGTGCTTGCGAGTCGCCCGAGGATCTTGTTAAAATACTGATGCCAACTAAGCAGGTCTGATCATAGCACGTGAGATTCTGCACATCTAGACCATTCTCAAGTAATGCCCATGCTGCTGGTCAGTGGACATCCTTCGAATAGCGAGAGGTAGGGGCGCCTGGGTGACTCACTTGGTTAAGCGTCTGCCTTTGGCTCAGGTCATGATCCCAGGGTCCTACGATCAAGCCCCCAGTCGCACTGGGCTCCCTGCTCAGAGGTTAGCCTGCTTCTCCCTCTCCCTCTGCCTGCCACCCCCCCCCCCGCTTGTGTTTTCTCCAACTCTTTCTGTGTCAAATAAATAAATAAAAACTTAAAAAAAAAAAGAATAGTGAGGGGTAGAATGTTGGTTCTCAACCACACTGATTTTAACCCTCAGGGGACATTAGCAATGTCCAGAGGCATTTCTAGTTCTCACAGCTGGAAAGGTTTAAGGACTCCTGATATGGAGTGGCTAGAGGCCAGGAGTGATGCCAGACATCCACAAGGCACAGGACACCCCCACAGCTCAGAACGATCCAGCCCAGAATGTCAACAGTGTGGACACTGAGAAGCCTTGGGAAGCAGTCACTGAGAAGTTGGCTAACCATCGATAAATGGGCCAGGATGGCTAGCAGAGACTTCAGGAGGAGGGAGTACTTAAATTGGACCTAGTGTCTAATATTAAGCTCCTTTCAGGCACAGTGAGGTTGAAGTCCTTCCCTGCCACCTCCTGTTCCTCTCCTCCCTTTTATTCTGTCTCTGTAGCACCTACCACAATCTAACATAGTTTTACTTATATGTATCTTGTTGATGATCTGCTTCCCCTGCTAGAATGTAAGATCCAGAAGGGCAGAGACTTCTGTCTGTCTGGTTCACTCTGTTATCCGCAGCACCTAGAACAGTGCCAGGCACATAGTAGGTGCTCGATAAATAGGTATTACATGAATGAGTGGATATCAAGGTTTTTGGGGAAACAGAAAGGACCTGGGTGCCGGGCTACAGGCTAAGGGAATGGCGAACCATTTTTCTCATCCTGTCACTCACTCATTCATAAAACATGTCGTAAAGACTTCCTTTGCACCAGCTCCCAGTGTACACGCTTGGTTTATTCGTGATCTGCCTATGAGATATGCCCACATCTACTGATCTTGCCTTTTGGACATTCAGAGAAGGACAGTAGAGTTTTCCCCAATGAACAAAGAGCCCATACTTATTTGAGAAACATCCTAATTTCATGATGCTTGAGTGGGAATCTCTATGGAACTAAGAAAAGGAAAATAAAGGTCTATATCTCCTCTTAATTCTCTGCCTTCTCTTTTTTCTTTTTCAACCTCATTTCCATCCAGAAAGTTCTTGCCCTGTATTTTCTGAAAATTGGAAAATCAGACCCTTAATCTGTGTGTCTGTGATGGCCAGGGAGCTGGCTGGGGAGCACGAATTCAAAGCGGCTCTTTTCAGAACATCCCATTTTTCCCATTAGTGTGAGTCTCCAAGCACCTTTTTGTTCCTCTCTTCAGAGAGGAGACTTATTACAAAAACACTTTCTAATTATTGTTGGACTTTCATTACTTTAGAGCCTAGAAATGAACATCCTTGCCTGAGAATTTGTCCTTTTTCTCTCCGGGGAGACATGTCATCCCCATGGGCTTATTGATAGAGACAGAGCTGGCAGAATTTGCCTAACGAATGTGACGTCAAAGAGGTCAGGACCACAATGGGAAGGACAGCTCTGAGTTCATTTGCATTCCCTCCACTGGTTCTGGAACAAAAGCCCACCCCATGCCACAGCTTTCCTTCATGGTTCACTTATTTTGGCTCATTTCCTCCAAAATGAGTAGTAGATTAAGAAGAAGAAGAAGTAGAAAAAAACAGGTTTTCTCTCCCATGTTCTCTGCCCCATATTCTTAGCTGGGCTGTAAAGCAGACAGGTCATTGTTGCCGCAAGAGGAGGAGGAGCCTGTGAACGTGATGTTGGCCCAACCCTCCCTTTCCACAGGCCAGTTCCGAAAGTGTCTGGCTCTTCCTTGAAGAGCTCCCAGGGAGAGGATCTGTGAAAGCTCATTTGTCTTGGGTCCTACCCAAAGAATCACTTCTCCCTTCTCTGTCTGCATCAGCGTATCACCTGTATCCGGGTACGTTGTTGCAGACAACAGAATCTGCTCTCTGGCCCCGTTAAGCAGACAGAGGCGATCCAGGGGGCTCACAGAGGCCCCAGGAGCTCAGGCAGCCAGGCTCAAGGCAGCCACAGGGTAGGCTCATCGTCCCAGAATTGCTTTATGGAGACGCCTAGGCAGACTCCTCCGGGCACAGACCAGGTGCAGCAGCCCTGAGGCTGGGCACCAAGTGTCACCTCTAAGGTGTGGTCGAGGCCATCTCCACAACCTGGACGTCGTGGCCACGCCCTTGCCTGAGATGTGCCCACCCCGGCCCCATTTCTGCCAGCCAGAAGCTTGAGTCTGGCTGTGGCGTAATCTGATGGTAGGAGCCCAGGTCACATGCAGAGGAGGCTGAGAAAGAAAACGTGTTGCTTTGAAATTTGGAAAGATGTGGGCTCCGAGGCAGGGAACTCTCGAAATAGAGAAAAAATGTTCACAGTAGAGGGTGACCCAAAGGAATGACAGGAGCCTAATAGCCTATGCAAGGTCTTACCTTAATTTTTTTTTTTTTTTTAAGTCACTGAGAGCTAAAGGTTTCGGGCTGTAAGAGAGGGAGGACTGTCAAAGCTCTTCCCTGTCTCTTACTTCCCATCAGAGGCAGTGGTGAGTAAGTGACCAGCCCCGTTTCCAGTCCTTGGCTGCAGATGGGTTCTGCAGGGGCCTGGCACCCCCCAGGAAGACACACAGCTGTGCCTACCACCCTCAGAAAAGCTCCTCCGACCTGCCGGGTGGTGATTTCAGACTGGCCAGGTGCTCCTTCCCAGAAGCCCTGATCACACACTCGGGATGATTGGATTACTCTGATACAGGGACTAAGGATGCATTCAACAAAAGCCCGTATGGCAAGAAAGCAGTTTGTTTAAAGGATACTGAAATCCAGAAGAGGGGTGAGGCCCTGTCTTTCCAGACTATGAGGCCCGGCCCCCAAGTGTCAGGTGGGAGAGGCAGCCAGAGAAAGGAGGCTCGCAGGACAGGCTGTATCCACTGCTTATCGCTCTGCCTGGGGGACGTGGGCCAAGGAAACAAAGGCAAAGAAGGTGCCAGAGTGTCCACAAGTAAAACTTCCCAGGAATTGGTGCAAATCAACATCTTCATACCAAATCTTTCCTGAGATTTTGGGGGCAAGTGCTCTCCTCCCCATCTCCTCCTTGAGCTTCTTCTTACCAGACTTAGGAGCCCTCATACCTTCAGTGTTCAGAATCTTGAAAGGGCCCCTATGGGTCATGGAGTCCGGAGTCAGTAAAGTGTTGTCCTCAGTCCTCCTGGATCTGATTCACTGCTGGGCTTTGATTAGAATGCAAATGGCTTGGCCCCATCCCCAGACCTACTGTCCGACTCTGGCCTGGCCTGATGCCCATGGATGTGAGTTTCAACCAGCTCCTCAGGGCCTCCTGGTGCACACGGAAATTCCAGAACCATCTATCTAATCCATCCTCCTTATCCTTGGATGGGGAAACAGAGCCCCAGGGATGAGCAGAAACTTGTTCAGAGGTAGACAGATGATCGAGGCACCTGGGGTCTGGGCAGGGGAGTGATTCCTGATTTCAGCTCAGGTCATGATCTCAGGGCTGTGAGATTGAGCCCTGCATTGTGCTCTGTGCTCAGCAAGGAGTCTGCTTGAGATTCTCTCCCTTCCCTCTGCCCTTCCCCCTGTGCCGTCTCTCTCTCAAATAAATAAATAAATCTTGGCAGGGGAGAAGGTAGACAGGTGGTCTCCTGCCGAGATGAGCCTCGAGTGTCCCAGTTCACATCTCCAGTCCCATGTCACCATGTCACGGCTTCTCCAGCAGATCTTCTGCGTATCTACATTTGGAGGCATTGAGGGGAAGTGAACCGTGTTGAAGGCCAAGGAGATCTTCCCTGCAAAGCTGTATTCTCTCTTAAGTGCGGCTGTGGTACCCATGGGACTGAGTCAGCTCAGTGCGTGGATGTGATTCGTTTAGTGGACTCATGGCCAAAAGCAAGGCTTGCCCTGGACTTGGGAAGGAAGGGGTGCGGCCAGGCTTACACCCCTCCTCTCCCTTGATAGTCTCCACTCTTGGAGGTAGATGTCTCGTCCATTGCTCCTTGGCCAACCCTGGGATGATGCTGTCCAAGTTTTTGTGGCAGTGCGAGTGGGCCCTTAGCTGGAGTAGATAGAGGGTTGGTTTGAAAACACAATCAGTAGGAAAAATCACTTTGCCTGCAGGTGCTCTCAACAAGACTTTCTCATCAAGGCATCTCCCTTTCAGGTGCCCTGCACTGGCCCTGGGCCCCGTCCCGTGGTGTCAGTTATTTGGACCGAGCGACTTGGCTCTACTGTTTTGTGCACCCGTTAGGACAGCTGGAGTGTTCCTTCCTCCTCTGGGGATGCCGCGGCTGCTAGGAGCAAAGACTGCAGCCCATCGCGGGCCGTTCACTCTGCAAGACCTGTCTCCTCGTGACCTGCCGCTGGAGGGGCAGCTGTCACACGAGTCCCATCCTCAGAGGCAGTCACAGATGCTCAGCAGCACGAGGGACCCTCGGGGTGAGCCCTGGACATGTGGCAGGAGATGACTGGAGAGGTGGTGGTGCGTGGCCATATGGTCTTTGGAGGGGGGCAGGGTGTTCCCCTAAACCCACCCCTCCCGCTTCAGCTGCTCTTCCCGACAGCACTGGCCCTTCCTCTTTGGGCCTTTCATGCCTGTACCCCCAACGCCTGGGGCAGCGCGGGACACCTGGTCCAGCGGGACAACCCGACTCTGCCCCCTACACCCTCATTTCCGTCCTTTCTCATTGTCTTTATTTTCTCCTCCCTCTTCTCTGTCTCCGTCATGAGAATTTGAATCGCAGAGGCGCGCCCTGTTTTCCTCTGGGGCTTCCAGGCCCCGCACACAGTAGGCGCAGAGTAAATACTTGGGCGAATGAGTGTTGAGTATAAGTACACGCTCGGTGATTGTTCATGGCGCGTGAACACAGAGCTTTCCACGGGTAGCCGGTGTCGTTCGCAGAGGAATTTCTGGGCCTGTCTGCGATAGGAGACCAGTCCCTTCTTGTCTTGGGGATTAGTTCCATCTTTGTCTCTGATGGCAACTGGCTTTGCTGTTGGCCACTGCCAGGTGTACGGTCAGCCCCTCCAGGTCTAAGCACAAGAGAGCCAAAAAGGGGCAAAGAAGACAGAGGAGGCCAAGGAGAATCTGACGGGACATGTCAGGAATGGTGGAGGGAGGGGGACTGGCCCACACAACCTGAGAGCCGCCGGGCAAAGCCCCGAGCCGGAGACTGGATTTTTCCTGGGTTTTCTCGTTAGTGAGAGTGAGCTGTCTTCCCTTCTTAGAATCTGGCATCAGTCCATTTGGAATCGGCTGTTGACTCCCCTGCTGGGGTTACAGAGCAAGATGATCTTTAATTGTGTTCGTTCCTCTGCCCACAAGGCCAAGCTGCAATGATCTTAATGTGCTGTAGGATTCCTTCGATGAACACAAAGCACCCGTCCTTCTTGTCTCGCTCTGCAACACGGACTGAGCGTGGTCGGGAGGATTGACCTTGATCCCTAGCAAGTGTGCAGCCAGCTCGGTGAACTTCAAGAGGTCACTTCCCCTCCCCGAGCCTTTGTTCCCATCTCTGCGATGGACAAGATGATACCTGTTCTGTCCTCCTGTAGGAAAGGTTGTGAGGGTCAAGGGAAATAATGGATGGGAACGAGAAGGTAGAGACAACCCAAATGTCCCCGTCTGTTGGTTAATGGACAAAAAGTCGTATATCCCTACAATAAAAAGGAACAATACAGGCTATGGCATGGATGGACCTTGAAAACGCTGTGCTAAGCCAGACCCAAAAGGCTACGTATTGTGAGTCCATTCTTTCAAAATACCCAGAAGAGACAAATCCATAGAGACAGAGAACAGATTGGTGGTTGCCAGGCGCTGGAGAGAGGGAAGAATATGGAGTGACTGCTAATAGGTCTAGGATTCCTTTGGGTGCTGATGAAAATTAGGTAGTGACCATGGTTGCACAACTTTGTGAATATACTGAAAACCACTGAACACATACCTTAAAGGGCTGAACTTTTTGCTATGAGTTAGATCTCAATAATAAAATAAGCACACATACTTACGATGTATGAGGAGATGACTGAGGAAGCTGTCAGGATGTATATAGCTGGAGTGTCCTCCTCATTGACAGCATCGTCTTCACACGAGAAACTTTATTTAGTGCCTGCTGTATGCCTAGTACCATGTCAAGAGCTTTGCATGTCTTGCTTCACATACGGGACCTTACCATCTTTATTTTGTAAAGAAGGCTGAGAATCAGAGAACTTAAGTCATAGGAGCGAGGTCTCAGGGCTGCTGAGAGGCCGGACTGGGACCCAAGCCCAGATCTGTCTGACCCCAAGGCCTTGACACTCTCCTCGACTGTATGCTGCTATCTCTTGGGTTCAGGACTTCTGGGCATAATCAAATGTCTTATTTTTTTGAGACTTGGCCACTGTTAAAATAGTTCTTGGAACCTAAAGGGTGGTACCCAAGACTCCCATTGGCAAGGCAGATGTATGTCCGCCATCAATCTAAGTGAAACTTCTAAGCCAGAGACACTGGCTGGCCCATGCATTGCTCACCCCTGAGACCATCAGCCGGTCTGTCTGGCTCAGGGGGTTAGGAACGGAATCCAAGAACTCCAAGAGTTGATGACAGGCTCTGAGATACCTCCGGGACCCATTCCCAGGCCATAGTGATGACAGGCATCTATCACCCCAAAGCCTAGGGAAGTTTCTTCAGGGTTCCCTCCAGGAAGGGCTGAGATTCAACTTTGCAGTTAGCTCATATGTGAGGAGGCCCGTTCCCCAAATCATTGATGGGGATCCCATGAGCCAGCTCCCATCTGTGAAGGGGAGCCAGGACAGGCCCACCAGGTGCAAAATAGTTTCAAGGTCTGCACCAAAAGATCAAAAAGCTGCTAGTGGGGACAGGAAAATACATGTACGTATATACGTGTTGAATAATTTGGGTGGGCGCTGGGCCATCCAAGTGGTTCCTGGTTGTCCAATTTGTGACCCCGGGGCAGTTCAGGCCAGGCGAAGTACTGACTCCCTCTGTTAGGGTTTGGTAAAGGAGCTGGCTGGGGCTGTGGGCTCTGAAGTGGTTTGTATGAGTGTCAGGGGCAGGCTTGCAGGTGTTCACTGTCTTGAGGAATTTGCTGACCCTTCGAGGGTTAAGATTAGAAACCTGAAGCCTCGGAACTTGCCCCGGTTTCTAGTTAGAGAGGACTTGGGATTCGAACCTAGGCAGTCAAGCCCCACAGTCTGCACTTCGAAGGACCTCATTCACGGCCTCTGCATAAGAAAGGACTTGGTCTGGTATCACCCAGCCGCTTGAGAGGTGACTTGTGCTGTGTGAGCTGAGGTCCGGGCGCCACCGCCTGCTTCCTTCCAGGGCTCAGGATGCAGGGAGAAGGGGCTGTGGGAAGGCATTCCTGCCTCAGGACCAACGAGGCAGGAGGGAGTGGGCTGGCTGACTCACCTGTCCCTCTGCAGACCTGGTCAGCCAGCGACTCTGGGGCATGCTGTTCCTGAGAAGCTGCCTGTGTGACTCTTCGTAAAATTTCCTTTCTTAAAAATTGTGGGATAACTCACGCACCGTGAAGGGCCCAGATCTTAGGGGTACAGTTTGATGAGTTTTGACAAGTGCACACGGTCATGTCATCCGTACTTCTGTAGAGATAGCAAATATTCCTGTCACCCTGGAAAATTCCTGTGTGCCCCTTCCCCGTCCTGCCCTCTCCCCCGCCCCCCATCAAACCACTGTTCTGAGTTCTATCAGTATAGATAAGTTTTGTCATTCACAGAAACGGATCCCATCATACGTATGCTTTTTTTTTTTTTAAGATTTTATTTTATTTATCCGACAGACAGAGATCACAAGTAGGCAGAGAGGCAGACAGACAGGGAGAGGAGGAAGCAGGCTGTCCACAGAGCAGAGAGCCCGATGCGGGGCTCGATCCCACAATCCTGGGATCATGACCCAAGCTGAAGGCAGCGGCTTTAACCCACTGAGCCACCCAGGTGCCCCCATACGTATGCTTTTATACGTGGCTGCCCCCACCCAGAAAAGTAACCCTGAGACTCATCCCAGTTGTTGTGTTTCCGTATTCATTCATTTTATGACCGAGGATTACCGAATTGTACAGATATACCACCATTAGTTTATCTGTTCTGTTGACGGATGCTTGGATTGTTTCCAGTTTTAGACCACTGTATATAGAGCTACTGTGGGCATCGGTATGCAAGTCTTTTATAGAATTCTGGTTCCATTTCTCCAGGATAAATATGTAGGGCTGGGACGGCTGGGTGTGCCCCTGGCTGACTCATTGCAGCACTGACTTTGTAGAAACTCTGGACTGACCAGCTCATGACTAGGATCTGATCCCCTTCAGCCCCCAAACCCCAGACTCTGTTTCAGCTCCCAAGTGGTGCCGGTAATAGTTACATTGTTTTCATTGTAGCAAAATATATATAGCATGAAATTTACCAGATTTCTTAAGCATGCAGTTCAGTGGCATGAAGTACATTCACAGGGTTTTGCAACATCACCACCACCCATCTCCAGAACTCTTTTCCTTCTTGCAAAACTGAAAGTCTGTCCCCATCAAACACCAATGCCCCATTCCCCTCCTCCAGCCCCTAGTAACCACCATTCTGCTCTCCATTTCTAGGAGTGTGACTGCTCTAAGTACTTTATATTAGTGGAATCCTACAGTATTTATCCTTTCTGGGGCTGGCTTATGTCACTTAGAGCAATGTGTTCAGGGTCCATCCACGCTGTAGCACGTGTCAGAATAGCCTTCCTTGTTAAAGCTGAATAGTATTCCGTTCTGTGTGTAGGCCACATCTTGTTCTTATATTTTTTAATGGAGAAAAAAATTCCATTTAATAAAAAGAGCTTTAAAAAGAACATATAATGACCCGACCCAGACTGTATACATTCTTCCCTTACTCATCCAGAAAATGTTTGGCTGCGTCAGTACACATGAGATCCTAGATCCAGGAGATCCCAAAACGCAGATCAGTCAACACAAGGTAGATTCCCCTGTTGTTCCTCCTCTAAAAAAACGGGAGGGATCACGAGTGTCGCAGCTCACCTGCCGCCGATCCGCACCTACCCTCTCTCATCTGAACTGGTTTCCCAGTGAGTCCATGAAAATCCCTGTTGCACTTCTTTCTCCAGAATTGTGCACACCAGAGTCTAAAAGCAGACCTCCTTGTTTATATTTCCCTTGGCTGTTCTAAAACCCTATTTGTCATATCTGACATCCTGCAAGTTTCCCATCAGATCTGAGAGGAAGCGCCTGCTGAATGCGTGATGGGGTGGGAAATGCGACCCAAAAGCCGTATTGACTCGGACCGCAGTGCCCTCGCGGCGCTGGGAGCTGCCACGC
>ML106797.1:24739-39297 GCA_003697995.1 Taxidea taxus jeffersonii
CCCATGTAGAACATGCCTCAGAGTTATCCAGCCTTGCAGGCAAGGGAGCTGGGCTATTTATACACCAGTTCCCATCAGTTATTGGCATGAGAATTCCCCTAGTTTTGTGGCACCCCTGGTCTGCAGCTGTACAGGTGGCACAGTGAGCTCCAGCAGTAAGAGAAGGCAAAGAAATGAAGGCATTGGCTGTTAGAAGTCGGGCCAGTGTGCAGCCATGTGCTAAGGGCAAGGGTATACGGGCAGTGTACCCGGCTGTGTCTTTCACAGAGATCCAGGGCCTTTTAATACTCACGGTCAGCAGTCCACCCATCACCACGTCTGGGCACCTGTGCTCCAAGTGGTCAGGTCATTCACTTGCTTAGAGTCCCTTGCACTTGTTCCCAAACCTGTATGCTGGCTGTACAGTCATTTAATGAAACTAAGTTGAATGTTAAACATATGGTTAATTAATGACACTAAGGTGAAGACTTGATAGGAATAAATTTGATTTAAAAAAATGCAACTCAATTAGATATGTCATAACAGTGTGGAAGATGATGGCAAGGGAGGAAGAACCACAAAATTCCAGCAGGGGTAGTCGTTTCTCCTTTGAAAGAACCTCAAACTGGAAGTCACAGCTGATGAATTATGGGTGTGGGGTGTGTGTGTGCGCGTGTGTGCGCACGTGTGTATTCAATTTTCGTAATACCGTGAGCCATTGTATTGAAGAAACCCAAACCAATAACCCAACCCAATAAAACCCAACCCATTGTATTGAAGAAACCCAAACCAATAACCCAACCCAATAATACCCAACCCATTGTATTGAAGAAACCCAAAGCAGTTAAGTGAATTCCCCAAGGTTCTACAGTTAGTAAGTGGCAGAACTTGAATGAGAGCATCTCCCTTTTGGTCCTACACTAGCTCCCATCAAGCCCAATCTGCCATTCTTGGAAGCCATGCCAGGATGTCTAAGCACTCCCACTCTGGTCTGACCACCTTCCAGGAGCTGACACCATCCCATGTTGCTGGAAGGGACTCTAGGCAAATATATGTAGTTCTTCTCCCTAGTCTGGGAGCTTCCTTCATGGAAAAAAAGGGAAATTTTATCTTTATCCCACCTTTTCTTTCTCACTTTTTTTTGACATGAATGAACTGCCGCTTCTTATAGATTGTGGGAACACCTGAAAAATCATAGCAAAGTCAGCCCGGCCCTAATTTACGTTCTAGCAAAGAGACCAGCAGAAATTCTGGTCAATCTCTCTCTTCTTTGCCCGATATCAGCGCACAGAGGGAGGTCCAGAGGAAAGGCTCTGACACTGGCCTTGGCCCTCAGGGCCCTCCAGTTTGAGGTTGTCACAGCAACAGGAATCAGACATCAGTAAAGAACCTCACAGTGGGGGATGCGGGGTCTGAGGCTTCCATGTTGTTCCTGAGTGCCGGAGACTAGGCTAATGACTTCTGCTTCCACTGAAGCAGAACTTATTCACCAAGCTGTTAACACCCCTTGGACTGGCTGGGTGTCTTCCTCCATTTTATATGGAACTTCCTGCAGAGGTGGCTAGGAAAGAGAGCTTACCCCAAGAGCTCCAGTTTGATAAGGGGTATCTAGAGACCCATCAGTGGACTAATGCGGGAATGGCTGGCGTCCGGCTCTTAGAAGACAGCTCTTGCTCCCTTCTGAACAGAAGATTGATCAACTTACACTGTGCTTACCAGCATCCAAAGTAGCCTTCCTTACTTTTACTGGGGCTTTATTTGCTTGTTTTTAGAGGACATCTCAGTTGACAAGTTGGCTGGTATAAAATTCCTTCAGTATCAAAATGGCAGCCTTTTACGAAGCTGGGTTGAAGAGGGCGTGTTCGGTTCGCCTGTAGTGCAGATCTGCAATGGTCGGGCACCGAGCCCCTGCTGTCCTAAAACCCAGGCATAACCCTTTACTGGACAAGAGAGACGAGTCAGTGGGCACCTGGTAAGTGCCACGAGGGAGGTAAATACAGGGCATCATAAGGGCCCAGCTCTGTGGGTGGGGTTCAGGCCGAAGAACACATACCCGGAGGAGGGGCTACCTGAGCTCAGTTGGGAAGGGTGAGCACGGATTAGCCAAGGAGAAAAAGGTGAAACAGGTGCTGTAGGCGGCCTGAGCCCAAGCAAAAGGCAAGACACGAAATGGCACCTTGGAAGAACTTCAGGGAGTTTGCTGAGGCCAGGATGGAGGAGAGAAGCAGGGGGAGAGCGGTCTGGAGTTTGAGACAAAGTCCAACCACTGAGGCCTCTCTGGATCTTGCCGGGGGGCTGGGATTCAACCCTGGAACGCTGGTTGTACCTGCCTTGTCTGTCAGGGAAATCAGCAGCACTGAGGAGGCAGGAGCCCTGGGTGATTTATCTGTGTAATAATGAGTCGTATTTTAAGAGTGTTCTATGCATTTTCATGGGGCTTAAGTTGATGGGCAAATTCTGTTCTTCAGTTTTAATTATACAAACCCAAGAGGCAAGAATTATTCTCTTCATTTCCAGCATGAAGACCAAAGTGTGCACGTACTGGCCCCTTGCCAGTGACTTGTGCTGGAGTCCTGGAGCGCCCCCGTTGTGGGGACTGAGGGGGTGGTGCGGGTGGCCAGGGACCTGACCTCCCGCCGCTGCTGTTGAATTAGGCTAGCCCCCATCGGCTCTACCCACAACCCCCAGCACACCTCTTCTCCCAGATCCTTTGCTGTTACTGTCCCTGCTTTTATCCTCTTCAGACTCCGCCTGTGGCACCAAAGAGATAGGCTTGTGGACATGCTGCCCACCTGCCAGGCAAGGGAGGAGAAGCCCTGGGCTGGGGTTTATTCCAGCTGCGGGCCGCTGGGTGCGTTCCCCCCTCGGCCTGTTTCGTCGTTCATTAAAAGAAAGTGTCAAATAAGACGGACTCTCGGGTCCTTTCAGAGGCTTTCAGAGGCTCTGTCCTCTTCACCACTGTGTCCCTCAGTGCCAGGCACAGAACAGCTGCCATACAGAACTACGGAAGGGCTCTGGGAGCACCCATCACACGCCAGGCAGCGTGTGCCCTGGGCAGATATTGAGGGAATAGAAGGTTCAAACGTCTAGTGGTGAAAATCGATGGGGAAGCCAATAAGTACAATATGGCTTGAACATGTAGAAAATCCTGTGGCGGCAGGACTGGCCGTTCCGTGCAATGCTTTGATTTTGTTTGGGGGAATTTTAGCGAAAAAAGAAGTGCAACCGGATTGCCCACAGTTGTACGCATGCTCCGGGTGGGGCGGGCCAGGGTCCGCGCAGGGGACCTCACCAAGGGCACCGACTGTTCCAGAGTTCATCTCCTCTCAATTGATGGATGCTCTTCCTTGTTCTCCCGTATGCAGAGCAGCACAAGCAATGCACAGGTTTCGTTTCTCAACTGATATTATGCACTTGGACAAGATGACTGTTTTCTTTAAAAAGAAAGGCAAGTTTGTAGGTGAAACCATTCTGAGTTTTGTGTAGCAGAGTTTGTGAAACTTACAAACGGAGACCTGCTCAGCACCTGGTCTTGCAAGTGACCCACATCCAAATGACGGCCACTTAAAGGAGTGACACCCCCCCCCCCCCCCCCCCCCCACTTCTGATGGTAGAGCAGGCCTCTTCCATGAGCTGGCCTCCGGGCTGAGGTTTGGGGCCACGCTGCCGGAGGTAGTGACGGCGTGAAAACGCTTTGTAGCCCGACCAGTGTTTGCCACGGAGTGTCTGCGTCGTGAGGCCACCAGGGATTTTAGACAGTTGGTAAGTCAAATGAGAGAGGGTGGCTCAGCCTGGATGCCTCCTCAGCAGGACCCCGGCGACCCTGCTGGAAGAACCGGGAGTTGTCTTCCCAGCGTAAACCTAAAGTGGCCACAAAAGAAAAGGAACAGGTGCGGAGCCCTCCCCGCAGCCCGGAGCCTGGAGCTTGCCTCAGCAGATGGCAAGGAGCTACGTATCCAGAAGAGCCCAGTCCTTCGGGACCGATCAGACCCTGGCAGGGATGTGCCAGAGCTTCGGTTCATGGGGGGCAGCTTGTCCCGGGGGGCAGAGGGCCTGGGGAGACCCTCAGACAGCAGGGGACCCGTCAACACTGGCTAGTGCAGAACAAAGGCTGCGCACAGAGCCGGGCACGTGTGTCACCGAGCAGAAGAACGTTATTTCACAGAGTTACTCTCCTTGAACGGAATGAAACAGGCATCCAAGGGCCTGCGGGGCTTCTGGCTTCTCTCTGGGAAACCGACTCACTGGAAGTCGGGGCCGGGAGTTCCCCTTCCGAGCTGCCCATGTGTTGACAAAGTGCGTTTTCAGTGTTGGATGGGATTCTGGGGAGACCCTGCTCTCTGGTAGCAGAAACCTCCCTTTCGGGCCAGAGCACCTGCTGCGTTGACACTGTCACTTTCTATCGTCGGATAAACGGCTGCCCTCTATGGACGAGTGAAGATGGGCTGCACGTTTCATCTAGGAGGCTTGTCACGCTCGGCAGTTGAGGCCCTGGTCATGAATTATGCATCTGTGGGCCTGCTGGGGTTTTCTCCTTGTCTTCTCTTTCTCGAGTGCTTGCAATATCCAAAGCCCTATAAACATACACCCCACGCGGTCTCACATGCCAGCGAGCCTGAGATGGCCGTCTGATGTTTGTACCTGGACTTAAGGGGGCCACAAAGCCGAAGTAGGTGCCGGGGAAGGAGGGGATACACCACATTTATGTATTCGTGCTGAAGACCGAGCTGGGAATTCTGCAAGGCCAGCCTGAAATGGAACGCCGTGGCAGGCCCCCTCCTCCAGCAGCCCCTGGAAGTGTCAGAGGGTTTCCTTCATGCTCTTTCTCCTTTTGCAGTTCTTTTAAGTCAAGGAGAGGAAGGTCACGCTCTGGTTTTGACCAAAGCCGTCCACCAGAGAGGAACACTGCTTCTAAAACCAACCCAGAACCCTTTCTTAAGCAGGACAGGATTTTTTTACTGAGACTACAATTGCACACCGGCCATAAAAGTCCTTAATAACTTTGCTTTCGATAGGCCTCTAATATCCATAATTCAAGAAGGCAGACCCCAGAGGCCTCATGGTGGTTTATCTTATTTTTGTATAATTACACCCTGCCCCCCCTCCCGCAACACACATAGGGCATACGTGGTGATTTAGAGAGATGTTGGGATACCTGGTTACTATTCCTCACTCCTGATCTGTTATTATTCTTCCTAATTTTGCAGAGTCATTTGCTGGATAAGGCCATTTAGAAAACAAATGCATATTTTAATAGCTAATATTGAATTTGCATTTATATCTCAGGTGTATAGGGATAATGATGTAGCAATTAAAGGCAAATATATATAATTTTTAGGCATGACTGGGGATTACTGCACTGATGGAACAAGAGCTGACTTAGATATTTAACTGAATGATAAATTTTTTAGAGCTTTGGGAATTTTTGACTTTTGATGGATAGCTCAGTGCCTTCACATTTTAGGTGGGGGATAAAAAGCAGCCCTGATTTTACACTTTAGATCTAGGTGTCTCAGGAATATGTGACCAGTTCATTTTAAATGTGTTCACAATGGATTAATAAGCAAAGCAAGCAAGATATAAGCAGTATATTCTGTGATCCCATACATGTGTGTGTTTACATAGAATGCAAATGATCTGTGCTAATATATACACACAACACATATACATACATGTTTATTTGTAGTTTTTGCATATATGTATATACTATATACACATACACACAAAGTATGTATCTGTAGTAGGTAGATATACACACATATACACATAAATATATACCTATGCCTATAAATAGACATTTATACTATATTATGTCTACATACTCCTCTTTCAGATGTCTTTCCATGCATGTATGAAAGAATAAATAAAATATTAACAGAAATTAACTCTGGGTTTATGAGATTTTACTGTTATGCTCTTTAAGCATAACTCTATTCTCTTTATGGAGAGTGCACCATGAGATGAGCCAGGTGGGGAGCACACACCAGATCCAGACCACCTGAGTAAGGAATGGAACCCATCACAGATGTTCATCTATGTCTGTCAGTTTCTTATTCAAGTGTTGACATCGGTTTGTTCTTATCAAGGGCCATTTTTGAAGGGAATGGAAACGTCTCTGTGTAGATCACTAAGTAACTACCCTTGACTTTGACTTTGGTGTGTGAAAACTCCATGTTGATTTGCAAGGTTAGATGGGAATGATAATGTCTCTCTTCCCCAAAGGGCAATGGTCCTCAAACCGGTTTGGTTTTACCACTTGAATAGGACATGAGAACTATCTACCTTGCTATTCCCTCCTTCCTATTTGCCTCTCTTAATCAAATAGCCTGTAGAATAAAGCATGGGAGGAAACTCCTTGACGTTGGTCTTGGCAATGTTTTTCTGGATTTAACAGCTGAAACCCAGGCAGCAAAAGCAAAAATCCACAAGTGGGACTATATCAAACAAAAAGGTTTCTGCAGAGCAAAAGAAACAGTCAACAAAATGAAAGGGGCACCTGCAGAAGGGGGAGAATGTTTGCAAACCACATATCTGATAAGGGATTAACACCTAAAATATGGAACTCCCATGACTCAATAGCAAAACGTAAAAAAACCTGATCAAAAAATGGGCAAAGGACTTGAATAGACATTCCTTCCAAAGAAGGCATACAAATGGCCAGCACATACATGAGAAGATGCTCAACATCACTCATCAGCTGGGGAATGCAAGTCAAAACCACAGTGAGCTCTCACCTCACACCTGTCAGAATGGCTGGAATCAAAAAGACAAGAAGTAACAAGTGTGGGTGAGCATGTGGAGAAAAGGGACCCTCTTGCACAGTTGGAGAGAATGCAAACTGGTGCAGCCGCCCTGGAAAACAGAATGGAGGTTCCTCAAAAATTAAAAATAGAACTACCATGTGTTCCAGGAAAAAAATATATATATATATACACATGTGTGTGTGTGTGTATATATATATATATATATATGAATATATATATGAATATATATAAAATTCAGCCTTAGAAAATGAAATCCTGCCATTAGCAACAACATGGGTGAATGAACCTAGAAGACATTATGCTAAGTGAAATAAGCCAGACAGAAAAAGTCAGATCCCCTATGGTATCACTCATATATGAAATCTAGAAGAAAAAAAACAACACAAAAACTAAACTGAACTCAAAGTAAAAGAGAGTAGAGTAGTGGTTTCCAGGGGCACTGGGGGCACAGGAAATGCAGAGATGCTAGGTAAACAGTACGTACTTCCAGTTATAAGATGAATGCATTCTGGAGACAACCTGTCCAGCACTGTGACTGTAGTTAATAACAATCTCTTGGCGGTGCTGGGTGGCTCAGTGGGTTAAGCGTCTGACTCTTGATCTCAGCTCAGGTCTTGATCTCAGGGTCGTGAGTTCAAGTCCCATGTTGGGCTCCACACTAGGCGTGGAGCCTACTTAAAAATAATGATAATAATCATGTAGTGCATTCTGGGAATTTGCCAAGCATCTCAAGCCAATGCTTGAGAGTAGATCTCAAGCATTCTCATCACACACAGAGAGGTAACTCTATACAGTGAAGGATATGTTAAATAGCTTGATTGTAGTAATTATTTCACAATGTATATGTATATCACAACATCCTTTTGTAGACCTTAAATATCTGTAATTCTCATTTCCCAATCATACCTCAGTAAAGTAGATGGGGAAAAAACACCTTCTGCGCAAGAGAGGAAGTTGCTCCTGCTGGCAGCTGGGATGGTGAGGAAAGGATAGCAGAATTCATCCTTTCTTGCCATCAAGGAAGCCGCATCGCCCTCCTTCTAGAAGTCAGGAGTGCTCACTGCTCTGCAGTAGACCACATGGAGAATCCTCGCCTCTGGGTCCCATCTGCATGGGAGAACTAGCACTCCAAAAGGAATATCCCCATGTTGGATAGTGAAACTCTTGAATCTGTGGATGTTGTGTTTGTTATCCTGTATTATTTTAACTTGCCCTCAGGCAGCAAAGCAGATTCATTGCCAGCAAAGCTTAGATTTTCTTTATTGAATTGCTCCATCCCCCGTCCCTTGACTCTCCCTCTCCCCACAAATCTGTTTGTATGTGAGGCGGGGGTGTATGGCAGGATTCAGTTCAGCCATGTGTGTCCCTTGGCGTTCAGCATAGTTCACAATGGTGACCTTATTTTTGGTGGCATCCTTTTTTTCTTGAGTGTTTGAGGATCAGTCCAGGAAATATGTTCCAGGAAAGGAATCAGGCATTTATTTCTGGATGGGGCGTATTGAGCTGTGTGCCTGCCATCCAGGCCCTCGGGTGGGTCCCCTTAAAACTGAAGAATTGTGCTAATGCCCAGAGGGGCCCCGAGAGCCTTCCACACACCATGATGGTGATGGTCTGCACATAACGGAGAACATTTAGAATGCAGCAAGCAGGCTAAGCGTGATTTTAACTTGAGACAGTAGCATGACTCTAGCACCAGGCTAGGAAGAGATGGGCTCTTAATCCTTTTGATGTTCCCTTTGAGTAGCATCATATTTCAATCCTGTTCAGCTAGGGGGTCATTGTTTATTGGTCGCCCTCCAAAAGCAGGACCTCAATTGTGCTGAGCTGCAAAACTCTGCCCAGCTCTGTGCCTTTAAGATGACAGTTGGCTTCAGCCTCCTGGCTGACCCCCTCCACCTCTCCAGCTCTGAGATAAACTCAGGCAGCTCCCAGCTGCCTCTGCTCCCCATCTGTCAGGGACCAAGCAAGGGGTCAGTGGGTCTGGTGCCCTTTACTGGAATGTTGAGAAAGGGAAAAGAAACAGCACATCTGGAAAAGAGAAGAAAGGGAGAAGAAGTGGTCAGGCATGCCCAGGAACCCAGAATTCCAACTGTGGCTCTGTCCATGTTCTCACCCTTCCCGTGCCCATCTCCCTAGCTCCAGTGCCCATTCATTTGCTTATTCGTTCATCATTCTCCTTGAGCCTTGGTTCCCTCATCTGTAGAATGGGGCTAGTAGCAGTACTTATCTTACAGGATCGTTGGAAGGTCTAAATACGTCATTGCAAATAACACGCTTCGGAAGCAGTTGGTAATTGTTGGGTTTGTCATCAATTTCTATTGTAAATTATATTATAAAGGGCAAGCACTAGGTGCAAAGGGAATATATTACAGCAAAATTTGCCTCCTCTTGGAGGTCAGGGTAAACCTGTCTGAGGACTTACCACTCCCGTGAGTGTTCACAGTCTGCCAAGTCTGGGCTTAATTGGATCCCTGTCTTCTCTCCACTTGGATGAGAAGGTCCTTGTGGACAAGAAGTGTATCTTGTACATATTTCTAGTGCTTTCTACCACAATGAACATACTGTATCGCTTTTCCTATCACTGAACAACCAGATAAGCGAGTGATCAATTTATACCCACTCCCAGACCCTGAAAGATTTGACGATTTAGGTCTGTTGCGACATGGTCTTGGGGACAGCTCCAGCTGGCCTTCTGGCTCTACAGGGTTCACCTTCTCATGCCGCTTTCTAGCTATCCGGTGAGTTACTAAGGGGTGGAACCCGATACTCCTGGACTATGGGCAGGAAGGACACTCCCCCAGTGGCTGCCCTCTGCCCGGAGGTTAAAGGAATTACGGGAGGGGGGATGCAGGGAACAGGGGGCCCAGGTGACTCTGGAATGCCACCTCCTTCCCTGGCCTCTCCCCACTTCTTGTGCACCACTCACCCCCAAAGATCATAGCTTTTAGGGGTGCTGTAACTCCCCTCCACAGCTAACACGCCTGTATCTCAACGTATGCAAGAAGCGTGATCCTGAAAATGTGTTTATAAATCTTGCTTGTTTTGATGAATACCGTAAGAAACGTTCCAAGAGATGTGTTAATACACAACATGTTATACATAATTCAGTTTTCCTTTAGCTATTAAATTAATTTTGCATGCACAGTATTTTTAAATTGCCATTCATACTGAGCTCCCTCCCGCCACGTGAGCCTGAGACCGCACAAGGGTCTGAGGGTCATTCTTCTCCTCCCCTCCTAGGATCTGTATCGGGGCCCTTTGTTCATTCTAGAAGGATTGGTGAGCACTCCCGTGTGTGCCAAGCTCTGTGCTCGTGAAAGCTGGTAGAGAATGAATAAAGCTGCATTGATCTCCTGGGAGCTCACAGTCCTAAGCAGGGAATTATTATACAGCCTGAAGAAAGGTTTGCAGAGGTGGGTCGTGGGGTCACCAGCCTGGGAGGCCATCAGAGACAGCATACAAGCATTCCAGACAGAAGACAGCCTGAGTCTGGCAAGAAGGTGGGAAACTATGGTCTAAGCAGGTGCATACAGCTGAGCCTAGAGAGGTAAGCAGGGAGTGGCATGGTCAACCCAGGTCATGGGGCCTCTTGGGCCATGCAAAGGAGACCGGCAGGAAGGAACCTTGCACAGAGTGGGCAACGGAGGAGTTTGGGCAACACAGCAGTGCCTCCTGCCTACTGCCTGGGTGGTACTACTCTTTATGGCAGGAGCATATAAACCGCAGGCCAGTGGTTCTCGAACCTGAGCTTGTGTCAGAATCATCGGGGGGGTTTCTCAAAACCCAGGTGGTCCGGTTTTAGTAGGTCTGGGATGGGACTGAAAGTCTGCGTCCCTAACAAGCTCCTTGGTGAGACTTATGCTTCTGTTCCAGGGGTCAGACTCAGAACCACCGCTTAGGGATTCAGGGGGTCCAACCAGAAGGAGCAGCGTCCCCCCAAATCAGTAGGAGAGAAGGAACAGGCTAGGAAATGGTGGGAAGGAGCTGAGAGCTTACAGCTGCCCGCAGACAGGCTGTCCTTGAGTTCACACTCTCAGTCCCAGATGATAATCCCGGATCCATCCGCATTGGCTACAGTTATGGTAAGGACATAATCACCTCCTTTTCATAACTGTACACAACTTTGCTACATCCGGAAACATAACCCATTTCCCTTTTTACTTTTAATCGTCTCTGTTCCCTTGGAGAGTGAATACTGCACGTGGAAGGCTTTATTTTGGAAGCCTGTTTTCTGCAAGATTTACAGCCCTTCCTTACAGCTTTCTGGTCATTTTAGGGTACATCAGCAGTGGGCAGCAGCTCCTGACACAACAGGCTCATGTGACCAAACCCGCTCCCCGGGCCTCCCCCGCAGCCTCCAGTCCATCAAACACTTCAGCCCCGTGGGAGAGTGCGGTGTAAAGGGCTCAGAGACAAACCTCTTTTTCTGACCGAGAGAAGCCCCCTTTGAAAGTCTGAAACATGAGGTTTTCCTAGGTTGAGACCGCAGTCTTGGAGGCCCAGCAATGCTGCCCCAGGATGGAGCCATCCAACCCGGGCCACTGACTGCTCCCCCGACCTGCCTTGCCACCTCTGTTCCCTCCCACCCCATTCTGCTGTGGTTCTCGCCGAAGGACCCGGCGGAGAGGCTGCTGTCCAGAGCGTGGAGCCAGGAGAAGGAGAAATGGGGGGTCAGTAAAGTAGAGGTGGCAGAAAATCCTGGTCCCCTTCTCCGGAGTGCGAGGCAAGACTAGCCAAACCTTGGCCGCACTTGTGAGGTTTGCGTGTGTCTGCTTCTCCAGCATCCTCCCCCAGAGGCTGCTGAGACTCTCCAGGCTGTAGCTTTGATATCTGTGAATTTCCATCAGCAAAATTAGTTACATTCCTTGTACACATTTTAAAGATTTTCCAGTAGCACATCAGCCTCCATTTCAGCTTTGAGCCCCATCTAGCCAGAGTGGCGGGGGGAGGGCGCCATCAGTCAGTTGGGCTGGGTGGGGAGGTGTTTACAGTGCCCTGGGATGGGGTGGGGGGTGGCAGGGCTTCTGCCCCCGATGTCGTCTGTGCACCCAGACATCTGCTGAGACCACCACCATCCCATCTGGCCCTTAGCTGGGAGTCACGCGGCTACTGGAAAGCTGCCTTTTGGGGCAGACAGCCTGCTGTGCCGAGATCCTCCCGTGGCTTATGGCCATAATCTGCTACTCCACCTTCTGCGAGCTCATGTCCCAGGGCCAGGCGCCAGGCTCCGGTTCCGTCTTCTCCACAAGGCATCCAGGGTTCCCTCTTTGGACTTAGTCTCGAATACTCGGGAGAACCTCTGTTGGTGGTAGCACCTGCCTGAGCTGACCCACGCCAGAATCCTTTATCTGTCTACCCCTGCGGCTAAACGTCGCCTCCTGGGGCCAGCAGCAACCTGTTGTGTGTCCCTGTTCCCGGGCGCGGCATGGGGCCTGGCCAAAAAGCGTGGGCAGAGTTTGCTGGATTACAATGCAAAGAATGTTCCAACACCCAGAGCTGGCAAACTCCGGTCCCGGCAGGAAATAGGAAACAAGCCTGTTTGTCTCCCTGGGAGTCCTCCTTGAGGAGAAGAAGATGGGCGAGAGTACGTGGCTTGACAAGGACATAAGAGCTTGGCAGGTGAGGTGACAAGAGCTGCAGAAGAGAAGCCCGTTGATCTCTGCTCTTCCATCATCCAGCTGTGGGCCGGTGCCTGGAAAGAAAGCCCCAGCAAATGGTGTTTGGATGTCCCTGGTTGGGACGGAAACGAAACCCCAGCTCCCAGGGAATTCCCTGGCTGAAGTCCAGGCTTGTGGAATCCCCGATGGACAGCAGGAGATGACAGTCTGGCTGGCCCACGGGAGAGATGTCCTTGCTGGTGAACTCTAAACTCAAGGATGATCTTGCATCTCAGGCAGGGCCCGTGAGGACCTGGAACATTCGGGGCCCCTTGCCGGAAAGTATTCCCTCTTCCCAGGGAGGAGCAGTTGGCCCTCACAGGCCCTTCCCAATCAACTGGAGGCTTGAAAGAGCTTATTGTCTCGCCTGTGTGCATCTCAGCAAGTACACATCGGAACCAGGAGCCTGGCCCCGTGCGAGGCTAGGGGAAGGCAGTGGAGAATGGAAACAGGCTGGCGGGCTGCTCTCCAGAGCCTATGGCGGGGAAGAAGAACCCAGCCAAAAACTTAGCAGCCAGTAAGTAACCTCGCCGTGGGTCATAAACACTCCAACAACAATAAAAACAGGCAGCGCGAGGGAGACGAAGGATGGGCAGGAAGGCTCGTGGACACTGCAAGGGCTTCTTGAAGTCCCACTGGAGCCAAACACGGAATGACAAGGAGGACCCAACCAGTGGCATGCTTATAAATATTTAACAACCTGCTCGGAGAAAAGGCAAGAAGGAGGGGTGGAAGGAAGGAAGGGAGGAGGAAAGGAGGGAAGGAAGAAAGGAAGGAAGGAAGGAGGGAAGCCTGATTGTAGAGGTTACCAATTTCCATAGTGTAATCGTTCCCACCATGGCCAGTTTCAGGCTATCAACCTGACATCATGGGAAAAGATGGGCACATTCAAGTCTTGTGAGCTGGTGTGGGTCCCACAGCACTCATTCATGTGAGCCATGCAAAGACCAGGAGAATGAGCAGCAGAGGCAGAAGAAAGAGCAAGTGCAAAGGCCCTGAGGCTTCTTCTTCTTCTTCTTTTTTTTTACACAATAACTGTGTTGCGTTCAGAGAACAGAAAGGAGGTCACTGCAGCCTGGTCATGAGCAAGGGGTAGGAGGGTCATGCTGGGAGGAGGCCAGGTCACATAGGGCCTTGTGGACCTTAGGAAGGAGTTAGGGCCATGAAAGTCTTTAAACATGGCTGCAGTCTCAGTGGCTGCATACGGGGAGTGGCACTGCTCCCAATGCCATTGACCAGGGCCACCAGCAGTAACATAGCACAATGACAACTGCAAGGAGGACGCCTTGCCCAAATCCTTCTTGAAAATTGGCTCCAACCTGACCAACAAAATAGTCCAAGATCGGTTTCCTTCCTGCCCCGGTGTCTGATGGAGGCCTGTGTTTACTATTTAAGAGGATCGAAGATTTCAACCGGAAAAAAAAATATTGTCATGACAGATGTGTCCACACGCCCACCCCTCCGCTCGCACGCAGATGTCACTGGGGCGGAAGCTGAGCGTGTGCTTCTGCTCATACTAAATAAAAAGCAACCGTGCAACTTGCCAGAGGCAGCAAGAAGGCAGAGGAGACTCCGAGCGAGGCAGCTTCCGGGCTGCTGTCTACGCTCCGTCTTAACAGTCCTGGTCACAGGGCCAGGAGGGAACCAGCAGGAAGGGAATGAGAGCGATAAGCAGCTCTTAGCAGAAAAGAAGCCCCTCCAAGCAGCGGATCCAGTGTGTCCAAATTCACGCCGGCGAGCCTCCGGGGTGATTCCCGTCCCCCCTCCCTGCTCTCCCCAGGAAGCCTCCGCACACACAGCGGGGCAGGGGCCACAGGAGCCGACTTCAAAGGGGAACCTTGTTCCAACGAACAAGCCAGGGAAGATTTCGATTAAGGCTGCTTATTTATTTATTGGACTTCTCAAAAGCGGTGCCCCCCCCGTGACCTCAAGGGCACGGGGATAAAGTTTAAAACATGTCTCATTAGGATAATTTTTAAAAGCAGAGAAGTATCTTTCCAGCACTTTCCATCAGGATTTCACACTCAAGATGAGGGAGGCTGTAAGAAGAAAGTGCCCCCCTCACCCGCCCCATGACCCATCTCACACTGGCTCTGTTGTCCCTTGCCACGCTTTCCCTCCACCTCACCCCTACTCTGTCATTGCCTCCCTGTGTCCC
>ML106798.1:0-19447 GCA_003697995.1 Taxidea taxus jeffersonii
TAATAAATAATGTCAAGATACAGTAGTAACAGGGCATAATTCTATACGACATGGTTAAAACAATACACCGATTCACTCTCTTTGTTTCAGGGAAAACAAAAGTTACTTTAGGTCAGTTTTTATTGAATGATTGTTATGTATTTGGCTCTCTTCCACGTGCTGAGGACACACCATTAAATAGAACAATGTCCCTGCCCTCATGGAGCGTACATGTAGTGGGGAGAATCAAGGACGTTCTTTCTAACAGAGTGAATGTGTATGTGTGAGTTCAAGAAGAATCTTATTTCCAAAGCGATCTTGATCTCTTTGGAGAAAGGCCATATCAACTCTCCTAACTAAATGATCATTGAAAAGCTTTCGGCTGGGGTGCCTGGGTGGCTCAGTCAGTTGGGAGTCTGCCTTCAGCTCAGGTTATGATCCTGGAGTCTCAGGATCCAGCCCTGCATCAGGGTCCCTGCTAAGCAGGAAGTCTGCTTCTCCCTCTCCCCCTCCCCCTGCTCATGTTCTCTCTCTCTCTCTTTCTCTTGCTTGCTCTCTCTCCCTCAAATAAGTAAATAAATCTTGTTTATTAATAAAAGCTTTCCATTAAGGTAAATACCTTAATTCAAGCATTCTTAGTAATAGAACTTTGGGTTTTGAAATTATTTTAAAAGTTCCAGTTCTTGCCTTGAGTTGACATCTATTTTAAAATAGGTGTTGCTAAATATACCCATATGCATGCATTTTTATGCTTTAAAAACAGACTGATTGACAGGCGGGGATACTAACCACTATACTAACGAGGAGCCACACTAAAAACAGACTGATTGAAAAAAGCAAACAAAAACACCAAAAACCAACCAAACAAACAAACACACAAAATGGACTGATTGAAACCAGAGGAAATTGCCCTTTTTAATTTTTTTTCTTTCCTCCTCTGTAATTTTGCTAGTTTGTTAGTCAGACCAGGCTCTGGTGAACTCTAGTACCCCAGCCAACTCTCACCCATCACCTATTTCTGTAAACAAAGTTTTACTGGAACATAGTACATGTATTTATCTATGTATTGTCCTTGGCTGTGTTCATGTTACAAAGGCAGAGTTGAATGGTTGCGACAGAGACTGCTGTGAACTGGATTGTGTCTCTCAAAGAGACATATCAAAGTCTTAATGCCTATTACCTGTGAATGTGCAATCAAGTAAGCATGCAATTGGGTAAGCATGAGGTGACATTAGATTAGGCTGGGTCCTGAATCTAATGATGGCATTAGACCTAAGTCTAATGGTGTCTTTCTAAGAGACAGGAGAAGAAGATTTGGATATAGACACATACAGACCAATAGGACAGTAGATCATGTGAGGACAGAGGCAGAGGCTGAGTGATGCAGCGATAAGCCGAGGAACACCAAGGGCTGTGAGCAAACGGCAAAATCTAGGAGAGAGACATTGGCCAGACTCTTCCCAAGAATTTCAGAGAAAGCATGGCACTGCCCGTACCTTCGTTTTCATACTTCTTGCCTCCAGAACTGAAAAGATAAACTTCTGTTGTTTTAAGCCACTGCGTTTGGGGTAGTTTGTTACCACAGCCCTAGGAAACTAATGCAGAGACCTGCTGGGCCTGCAAAGTTTAAACTCTTCACTGTCTGGGCCTTTGTAGAAAAAATGATCGCTGTCTGCTTTAGATCATTCATATTTCCATTCTGCCTTTAATTGTCCCTTTGCATTTTAAAATGCAAAATGTATTCTCTATTATACAACCCATGATACAATTTCATGATCTTGCAAATTAGATAATAAGTTCTTTAACATGGCGATACAAATATATATCATCAATAGTAAAGATGCATCCCTATGGTGATGTTACCAATGTTTATAAGTCAGAATCAATAAAATGTTAATAAATGAGTAATAAAAACATAATTTTAGGTATTCTTGAGCTTTATAGAATATCTCTAGCCACAAATATATGACTTCTCTTTGGGAAGCAATTTTGAAGGGCCATGATAAATCGAGGTGTAGTATTCAAATATACCATCAAAGACAGAGACATTTTGATCTTAGTGATTCCAAACAATAAAAAGTCTTTTGCATCTGTCTCCCCATTTTTGCACATAGTCCAGACTCTTCAAGGATTTAATCTACACTGTAATGTTTGCAACCACTGTAATGCTTCTGATGGAAGTCAATGAGTTCAAGATGACTTCAAATGGTAGTTTTCTGCATTATCTTCTGCCCTCACAGCTAAAGATTTGAAGGTTAAAAAATGCAGCTGCTTAAGTAGGGCTAAACTGAAGCATTTTGATGGTGGCTGCACAGTCCTGCACAGGAAAAGTTTCACTGTGCACATACTTAGCATAAAGCATTTAACAGACAAGATCTTAGCTGCAACGGTGGGCAAGGCCTTTGGAAAAAATAAAGGAAAAACTATTAGAAATAAAGTTGACCAAACAGCTCTCATTTAACTTGCTACAGCACGTTTATAACAATATCAAACTGGTTTGGTTGACTTTCCTTAGCTCCTTGAAAAACAGCTCAGTTACTAACCACAGCACACCTCGGGAAAACATGGCTGGTCTTAAAGCAAATTCCATTATTGGGTTATTTTTTTTCTCAAATTTTTTCTGCAAAGTATTTGGTTGACTAAATGAAGGGGCAGGATACCAGACTTAGGGTAATCATATTGTCTATTTCAGACATATTAGTCAATCCTGCTTTGAAACTTGGCCACAGAACTTAACAACAGTGTTACACTGTTTCATAACATATTCCTAATTCCAAAGACACATTTTTTAATTGTACTTTTAGCAAGTAATCTGATTTTAATTGGACTTAGTATATCTTTAAAATCCTTCAGCCAATGATTACAATGTATCCGGCTTATAACAAACATCCCTAGAATCATGTGTACTTCAAAAATACAATGAACTCCGGGCACCTAAGTGGCTTAGTGGGTTAAGCCTCTGCCTTTGGCTCAGGTCATGATCTCAGGGTCCTGGGATCAAGGCCCGAATCAGGCTCTCTGCTCAGCAGGAAGCTGGCTTCCCCTTCTCCCTCTGCCTGCCTCTCTGTCTGCTTGTGATCTCTTTCTCTCTGTCAAATAAATACATAAAATTTTTTTAAAAAATTCAATGAACTTATGTGTCTATCTAGCAACCGAAATAAAAACAAATATCCAAACCTGAGGATTAAGGAAGCCATGGGTCAAATTCCCTCATGCTCCCCTGTTAGTTATTTTCTGTAAGAATTACAAATTCCTGAATGTCGCTTTGAATATCTTCTGCCCAGACCATCCTCCTCTGTTTGTAATAGTTTGAAAAAGCTCACCCAGAAGAATAAGCAGACTTCAGAAAAACACTAATTTACTCAAGTGTATTTTAGATTACAGATCTAAATTACGCTATTTGTATACAATATCAAGAAAATTTTACCTTTCGTTATTCACAATTCATATTTTCCCTAGTAAGTTAGTATTTATGATTTATTACCAATTATGTTAATCAAGTAGTAAGTACAACTTTGCACACCCATAAGAATCTCTAAGTATTTCCTTTACTGAAGAGCTAGATTAATGCCAATTGAGCACAAGAGGAAATCAATTGCTATTGTTAATTTTAGAGGAAATCTCGTTTCCTGAGGCAAATTTACAAAGCAAAGAATTAAAACAATTAAGTACAAAAATAAAATCATATTATGATGATTTCTTTGTAATGCTCAATTCAAGCACAACTAATATTTGAGTTTACAGGTTTAAATAGAGGAATACAAGTGAATTAAGATATCTTGTTTGAAGCACAAAGTTAAAACACAAACAAAGGGATGCCTGGGTGGCTCAGTGGGTTAAAGCCTCTGCCTTCAGCTCAAGTCATGATCTCAGGGTCCTGGGAATCTCTGCTCAGCAGGGAGCCTGCTTCCCTTCCTCTCTCTCTGCCTGCCTCTCTGCCTACTTGTGATCTCTGTCTGTCAAATAAATAAATAAAATATTAAATAATAAATACACATACATATTAAATAATAAAACACAAACAAACCTGTGAGAGGAAATATGGTGAAAGAGAAATCTGCTAGGAGTAACAAAAGTTATGCTTGTTGAGAAGGCACAGGTAGAGAAAAAAATAATTATAGTAAATAATTAGTGGTTGAGAAGGTTAAGACAAGGCAAGTTTCTTTCTTTCTTTTTTTTAAAAATATTTATTTATTTATTTGAAAGAGAGACAGAGAGAGAGAGATAGAGAGAGAGTGCCCGATGCAGGGCTCTATCTCACAACCCTGAGATCATGACCTGACCCAAAATCAAGAGTCAGATGCTTAACCAACTGAGCCACCCAGGTGCCTCAAGGCAAGTTTCTTTCTTTAAACATGACATTTGATAACAATAATAAATAAGAGAACTGCACGGAGAAAGAACTCTGGAAGATTGCAGAGGAGCCTCCTTGAGAATTCAGCAGAGTACTAATCAGCATGTGTGTGTGTGAGACAACAGCAGGCCAGAGAATGAGCCATATGGAAGGATTATAACAGAGTTTCTCAACCTCCACATTATCGACACTTTATACGGAAACATTCCTCTTTTGGGGGGCTACCCTTTAGAGGGATGTTCGGCAGCACTCCTAGCCGCTACCCAGTAGGTATCAGCAGCCCTCTCAGGCATGACAACAAAAAATTTTTCAGACACCGGAGGCAAAATTGCCCTTCTAAGGGACCCCCGAGTTATAGGAAACAGTATCCAGAGCTCACCCAAAGACAATAGCAGTGTATATTCTCACTAGCCAGATTGGAAAAGCCACATAATTTATTAGGCAAAGTACTCAGAAAGGCCTTTCCTCTGTTGTGGGGAACAATTTAGCACTAAACTAAACATGGTTTTGGTCTCATTTCAAGTCTTAAAGGCAGGGCCAGAAAGGATCAAACTGTTTTCAAGTAGCTTAACTATTTTATAACAAAGCTGAAGAATATTGCAGGAATACAAAAATATCCAGCACGCAACAAGGTAACATTTACAATGTCTGTTATACAATCAAAGATCTCTAGTGTGCCAAGAAGCAGGAAAATAATGAGGGGTAAAAATCAGTCTGCTGAAACAGACTCAGAACTGACACAGGTACTAGAATAAATAGATACGGACATCAAAACAGATATTATAGCTGAATTACATACATTCAAAAAATTAAATGGCGACAGTGAAGATATAACAAGTAGACCCATGTCCAACTTCTAGAGATGAAACTACCATGTCTGAGATGGAAAATACACTGGATGGGATGAATGCAGATTCACAGTGCCAAAAAGAGGAGAAATGGACTTAAAGATATAGTAATAGAACAGGAACAGAATGAAGCTCAGAGAAAGAGAATAAATACATAAGTACATCATTAGTGAGATGTGGGATTACTTTCAGTGGCCAATATGGATGTAGTTGGAGTCCCTGAAGGAGAAAACAGGAAGTGAATAGAAGAAATTTGGAGAAATAGTAACTGAAAAATTCTCAAATTCGATAAACACTATTGCCTACAGATTCCCAGAGGCTCAGCAAACACCAAATTTGATAAACATGATAAGCCTACAGATTCCCAGAGGCTCAGCAAAAATCAAATTCGATAAACACTAAGCCTACAGATTCCCAGAGGCTCAGCAAACACCAAGCACAAGAAACAGAAAGAAAGTTATACCAAGACATTTGGCTGTAATCAAAATTATATATGTTTATGAAAAAAAAAAACAGTGATAAAGAGAAAGTCTTAAAAGCAGACCCAGGAAAAAGGCACATTACATACAGAGTTCCCTGTTGGAAGTAATGTGAATGAGAAGACAGGAGAGTAATATCTTTAAAATGCTGAGAGAAAAAAAAAACCCTGTCATTCTAGAATTCTATACTCAATGAAAATATCTTCCAAAAATAAAGGCAAAATATCTACCAATTCTAACGTACAAAAGTTGGCCACCAGTAGACTCTCATTACAAGAAATGTAAAGGAAGCAGTCTAGATGGAAGGGAAAGAACGTCAGGTAGAAATATGGATCCACGCAAAGGAATGAACAGTACTGGAATGGGGCAACTACGGGGTTACATGTATGATATTTTTCTTATTATTTAAATCTCTTTAAAAGATATATGACTCGTTGCATAAAAATCATAACAGTACATTGTGAATTTTATAACATAGGTGTAAGGAAAGCATACTGCAACAGCACTGTAAAGGAAGGGAGGGGAGAAAGAGTATACTATTGTTAGTTCTTTATACTATATGTGAAGCCGCAAAATATCACCTCAAGAGATACTGTGTTATAGCAAAGGTGTATGCTTTAAACCCTAAAGCTACTACTAAAATAAAAAAAAATGAGAGTCGGCTAATCCAAAGGAGGTAGGAGAAGAGGAACAAAGAATATATGGGGCAAAACGAATACAAATAGCAAGTTGACAGACAAATCTAATGAGGTCAATGATCACATCAAATGTAAATGGTCTAAACACCTCACACAACACAAAGAGTTTCATTCTGGTTTAAAAAAATTATGTGTGGCTTCTAAGTAACATTCTTTTTTTTTTTTTAAAGATTTTTTATTATTTATTTATTTATTTGACAGATCACAAGTAGGCAGAGAGGCAGGCAGAGAGAGAGAGGGGGAAGCAGGCTCCCTGCTGAGCAGAGAGCCCAACGTGGGACTCGATCCCAGGACCCTGAGATCATGACCTGAGCCCAAGGCAGTGGCTTAACCCACTGAGCCACCCAGGTGCCCCTCTAAGTAACATTCTTATACATAAATACACAAATAGGTTAAAAGTAAATGGATGGAAAAAGAGAAACCTAAGTGTAACAACAATCACATTAACCATAAAAACAAATGATCTACACACACAAGTTAAAAGGCAGAGATTGTCACACTGGATGAAAAAGCAAGACAAAACCAGCTGGAGGAACGTGGCAGCAATTCAAAAGAACGGGACAGATCTATGTGCATTAGCATAGAATTGTGCACAAGGACTAGTGTTCCTTCATCTTTTTATTCACTCATCATACATGTCAAACACGGCGAGAGGCACTGGAAATGTAGAGATGAGCAAGACACAGACTCTACCCTCTTTCAGTTTGAGTATGGAGAGGGGGTGGGAGGCTAAATAATCACATGTATAAATATGCAATTAAAAGTGTAAGAAAAACTGAAAAAAAAAATCGCAAGTTGTAAAGAGAGAGAGCTGAAGGTATGGTCTAATTGCGACTGAGAGCCAAAAGAAGACCTTAAATGACATTTAGGTTGAGGCCCATAGGATCGACAGGATTTACCTGGTAACAAGCATGTGTGTCACAGGAGAGCAGTTGAGAGCATTAACAGGCCTGGCTGAGAGAGGAACCTGCTCAAACACAAGCCTGCAGGCCGAGGAAAGCTTGGAAAACAAATGCCAACAGGGTTGGGGGCACAGTGAGTGAGGAGACATGAGTCCAGAGGAAACTTTCTGGCTGAGGCAGAGCCTCATCACACAGGCTCAGCAGGCTTGTCCACAGTGCATCCAAAATGGCGCCCACTGCAGAGTACGAAATGGGGCACTGACATGCTCAATCAGATTTACAATGTGGCGAGATCCCTCTGGCTAAACGGTAGAGGACATGGAAGTGGGAGGTCTGGAGTGGAAGCAGGGAAGCTTGTTGGCAGATTTTTGTGTAAGTCCAGGTGAGAGAATGCTAGCTTGGACTAGAGAACCGGAAAGGATGGTGAAGATTTGGAGAAGCGGCCAGACGTGAGAAATAGAAGGAGCATCAGCAAGACATGGGATGGGCGGAAACAAGTGAGGAAGAGGGAGGAGCTGGGAATGACTGGTAGGTTGCTGGCTTGAGCATTTGGCAGCGAGGGATAGCTCTGAGATACACAGAGAAGGCCATCCCTCAACACGACCCCGTGCACTGGCCATCCCAATCCTTTTCTTTCATTTAAAATATTTCATTTTCTTTCATTTAAAACATGCACTAAGCAGTAGTATTTGGAAACTAGAAGATACTGATAAGAGCCCCGCCTCCAAAAGAAAACACATTAGGGGCGCCTGGGTGGCTCAGTGGGTTAAGGCCTCTGCCTTCAGCTCAGGTCATGATCTCAGGGTCCTGGGATCGAGCTCCGCATCGGGCTCTCTGCTCAGCGGGGAGCCTGCTTCCCCCTCTCTCTGCCTGCCTCTTTGCCTACCTGTGATCCCTCTCTCTCTCTGTCAAATAAATAAATAAAATCTTTTTAAAAAAAAAGAAAACACATTAAAATTCCTACCTTCTTAACATTTTCAGACTTTTTCTATGTGTGTGTACATGTGTTTGTATGAATATGCGTGTGTCTCATATATATGCAATAAACATATAATATATGATCTTGTAACTCATTTCAACTTGACATTGTGAACACTTTCATGTAAGTAAAGATATATTTATGTCTACTTTAAGAATAATAGATTGGAAGGTTGCTGTTTTAAAACTCAAAATTATTCTCCATGCTTTATCATGGATAGCAAATAGGCAAACTTAGAAAATGAAGCAAATAGGAATAATGTACTAAAATAGCTACTGAATAAGTGTGAATACCGAGAAATTTCTAATTGGAAAATATATAGAACAGTGCCTCAGGCTATAAGAAAAGTGGCTTAAACCTCATCAAATCATTAAAATTTCTTTTAAAATTATTTATATAGAGAAGGAAACAGAAACTGGAAAAGATCAAAAAAGAAAAAATATGGATAACGAGGCTCATTCACACAGTAATGTAAAGTAAGAATATTACTCTATGATTTAAAAATAAATAAAGCAATTCACTTGTATAGTTTGAAATTAAAAGTGATTCTGTTCTTCCTGATAACAATTATGGACAAGAGGAATAGAATAGTAATATATATTAATACAATTATGTGGTCTATGGTCACAACTGCACCAGTAATGGTAGGGAAAAGGCCATAATCTCCATACTTCAAACCGATGGGAAAAGGCACGAGGATCCAATATGGTTGAGCTAAATACAGCTTTCCCAGCTTGCAGGCCTTGAGGGTAAAGTGTAAATCATATCTCTCAATTTGTCTGCCCACCTGGATATCCATCATCTCTATTTAAGTATTTTTATGATGTTTTAAACCAGAACCCTGAATATAGAGGCCACCGCCGTATTCATCTATGTTTCAGCATATGAGCCAGGCCTTTGAAAATCTTGCCAGCAATCCTATCTGGTTCAGAGGAAAAATCGGGGAAACAGTTACCCGTCATGCAGGTAATACTGTGTTATCCAAATGGCCTCAAGTATACAATAACTTAGGGGCACCTGGGTGGCTCAGTGGGTTAAAGCCTCTGCCTTCAGCTCAGGTCATGATCCCAGGGTCCTGGGATCGAGGCCCACGACGGGCTCTCTTCTCAGCAGGGAGCCTGCTGCTTCCCCTCCTCTCTCTCTGCCTGCCTCTCTTTGTTAGAACCCCCTCTCCAAAATCCTGACATGAGTCTAATAGGTAGTCACTGCAGGTCTTATACAAAAAAGATTATGTAGGATGGTCATAGGATTCAAAGAGTTGCTTTCAGGGGCGCCTGGGTGGCTCAGTGGTTTAAAGCCTCTGCTTTCAGCTCAGGTCATGATCTCGGGGTCCTGGGATCGAGCCCCGCATCGGGCTCTCAGCTCAGCGGGGAGCCTGCTTCCTCCTCTCTCTCTGCCTACTTGTGATCTCTCTCTGTCAAATAAATGGATAAAATCTTAAAAAAAAAAAGTATACAGTAAGTTAAAAAAACAGTAAGTAAATAAAAACAGTAAGTAAAAAACAACAACAAAAAGACAACTTTGCTAGCACTCGATGTATTGTTCTGATTGACCTGGGTCACAGACTGTCATACCGCCTTGCTAGGAGCACCCTTCCCTCCCTGGACACACCGGCCACAGGCAAATGCACAATAAAACCAAGAACCACCACTCAGAGAACATTCTTTTATGCTACAAATATGGAGTGTATTTCTACTTTTAACAACAGCCCATCAAGTTCGTGTGATTTATCTGTTTTATGGATGGGCAAACGTGGGAAATGAATAAAAAATGCCAGGTCAGACAACCAGCACCTGGTGAGGCGGGCACTACTATTCTCATAGTCGGGACTTCCGTTTACTTCTTCGAAAGGCTGCCAAACGGAAAGTCCTGAGAAGCATCAACTCCTAATCCAAACCTTTCATCACAAGGAGAGAAAAATAAGCAAACCTTCTAGATGGCTTAACAAAGCCTCATGATATCAGAAAAGTGACTCAAAAATGGGTATTAGCGACCGGGTGACAGTTGGGAATGCTATGGAAAACTGGACAAGCTTCTTAAATGAAGAGCTGATATTATTTCCCTAAGTGCTGAGCATATTCCTCTCTTAAAGAGTGGACATAAAAGCTCCTTGATGAATTATTAATTTCAATCTTGATTATTTATTGAGTGCTTAAGATAGGCCAGGTGCTTTACATATATGACCTCCCTTAATCCTCACAACAAGCTTGCTAGGTATTTCCATAAGAGAGAAGGGAGGCCCAGAGACATTAATTGACTTGTCCAAGGTCACGGAGTCTGGGAGTAGGTGAGTGGAATTTGAACGTCTTTTAGTGTAATTCCAGACCAGTATTCTTAGGCATTAGACGGTACTTCCAAACCTTGGCACAAATGGGGGGTTTAAGCATCACAAAAACAAATTTTAAAAAAGATAAGACAAAAAAACACAGAGGGAAAAAGAGAGTAGAAAGAGAGAGAGAGAGAGAAATGACAGCAGTTTGACAACCTGTTGTCGGGATGCCAACAGACCCAGGATTAAGAAAGCCAGTGGAGGCTGCCATGTTGAAAAGACCGAAATAAATAATTTGCAGAGATCACAGTACTGGGGACGCAAAAGTAATCGCCAAAAGAAATTCACCAGAGGAGTAAGAAAGGTGGAAAATTCAAGACCAACCTGAAAAGATAAAATATATTGCACACATTTTCAAACTTGTCTTCAAGGAAAGACAACTTAAGGAAGAAATAAATGATACCGCCCTGTGATACTATGTGTTTCTTGGGGGACTCAGCCACCGTTCCCTTGGCTTGTCTCCCAGCCCACATGGTTCAGTTCCCAGAGGAGGAGGCTCTCCTACATCACAGCCAGTGTGGCCATACGGATTTTTTTTGGCATGCCTTGTATTTTTCTGCATAAACGCTCCCCTCATGGGTTGGTTTCCGGAGGCCCAGGTGGAGGGGACCTCGTCCTGGGGTCTGGGACCTGCCTGCCAGGGATCTCAGGGACTGGATGATGAATGAACACGTGATCTGATCCGTGACAGGAGGGTTAGCTCAAGGACACGCACTGAAACTCCCAGCCCCGCCTACTCAGAACCAGCAACTGTGGAGTCACTCGTGTGGGAGGATGAAACGTGGGACTTGTGCACATTTTTGTCACCATGGGAGGAAGCGTGCCTGCCGCTGAAGTCTGCGTAGAAGAAAACAGACCTCAGAGAGAGCGAGAGAGAAATATGATTGTGAACCAATGAATTCTTCCCCGGGGTGTTCCAACTAAAAAGATCGATACAGCCACAACTGGGAGGACAGGTGTTTTGATCAAACAGATCTGTGTTAAAGTCTAGCTGTACAATTTACAACATACGTGTCTTAGGACCTTGCGCACGTTACTTAAACTCTCTGAGATGTAGTTTCCTGTATTTCGTTCTCTAAAATGCGGATGACATTATCTTTCTTAGGAAAGGAGTATGCAGATGAAATGAGATAAAGTCTTAAGAGCATTTAGTGTTGTGATTGGCATATAATATAACGTCTGCTTGATAAGGGCCAGTGATCATAATTAAATTCCAAAACACTGTCCAGTGTCCAAGAACAGCGGCCAGTAAGGTGAGGCTTTTCTTTTCTTTTCATTTTTTTTTAAGATTTTATTTATTTGTTTGACAGACAGAGATCACAAGTAGGCAGAGAGGCAGGCAGAGAGAGAGGAGGAAGCAGGCCCCCTGCCAAGCAAAGAGCCCGATGCGGGGCTCGATCCCAGGACCCTGAGATCATGACCCAGGCGCCCCCGGTGAGGCTTTTCTGAGGAAGCTGGGTTGGCCACGGGAAGGGCTCCGTTCAATGAAGTTCAGAGCAAGGGGTGATGCTCTTGCTATCGTGAAAATGGTATTTTGCTAAATGAGTGGAATGTGGGGTTTGGATTTTTGTGAGCTTATTTTAAAATTCTATGCCATCCGATGAGAAAAAAAAAATAGTTCCCACACTGATAATTTCAAAATGACTCCATCTATATTGTTATCCAAATATTTATGTCTCGGTAGTGGAAAGCAGTAGGCGAACACTGGGAAAACTTTCCAGAGGAGCCATGAAGCTGATTAAGAGTTTCAGGACTGAAAGAACTATGTGAGGTTTATTTTAGCAACAACTAGGTGGAGACCTGATAACTACCCACAAGTACTTGGAGAATGAAGGCTAACTGTGGTTATTCATGCCTCTGTAACCCACAGGCAAAATTACTATAATAAACATATCTTCTGTCTGCTGCCCAGCAGCTAGTTTCCATCTCAGTCTGAAAAGCACCAAACCTGCCAAATGGCACCTTCTTCCCAGACCCCCTGGGAGCAGGAAATCCTGGTTCAGTGCTGGAGGTGAGGGTCTCATGCAACTTGGCATCTCCCTGTGGAGTGAGGAGAGACATGCGGACAGAGATCCCCAAACTCCACTTCCTCCTTGAAGAGGGGGGGAAGCCCTTGGGGGACAGATCACTTCCAGAACTGCTTCAGGGATTCAAAGTACCTTTGGGTGCAGTCCTCATATCCAGAGTGCCCGGAGAACTAGGTAAGCCCTCTTTGCTTGCTATGGATACTGTAGAGGCTGGGTCAGGTCTGGACTCAGCTTCTGTGGCTGTGGGAAAAAGAACCAACTTTTTTTTTTTTTAGAGGGAGCAAGAGCAGCTGGGGAGGGGCAGGCGGAGAGAGAAAGAGAAAAGATCCCAAGCCAGCTCCAGGCCCAGCATGGAGTCCGACGTGGGGCTCGACCTCATGACCCTGAAATCATGACCTGAGCTGAAATCAAGATTTGAACAACCAACCGAGCCACCCAGGTGTCCCAAGAACCAACATTTTTATAGCCTGTCTGGCAAGCGGTCTGTGCATTTACCCTAGAAGATTCAATTCTTCATTATTTTTCTTCTCTGGTGTTTACTCTCTGTTCTTAAATATTTTTTAATGCAACGCTCTCAGGGTATGTAAATATATGTACCTTGGCTTGGTATAGGCTCACATAGAAATGCAATGTTTTGACATCTCAAGTTCACCTTAAACTTAAATACCTTAAAATGTCTATGTATCATATACTCAAATATTTTGACTTTATATAAATGTTGCTAAATAGCCTGGTGAAAAGAGGAAAAGTGTATCCAGTTAATCAGCTGTTCTGATTTCCAGAATGTTCTATATCACAAAGACAAATAAGTGCATAATTTATAATGTTTATAAAACAATGTTATGAGTCAGGTACCCATGGCTTGGCCCAGGCCTACCTCTGTCAGGGGCATCTGCCAGAGGGTGAGTGAGGGTCTGCCGTCCAGCACACGACCAACATTGCTCAGCCCATCGGTGGGCAAAGTCTCCAATGAGGGGGGCTGTGTCTGCTGAAAGGAAGCCCCTTGCCATAATTACCACAACAGCTCTGGACTAAGTGGCTCAATCAAAAACCTTTTTTTGTTCCATGCTGTCACTAGGGGTAAAGTTATCAGCCAAGGCACAGGGTTAAAATGGACCTAGGCAGCAGATAAAATTGTTGCCTTCTCAGATGTCTGCTGAAGTAGGATTCTTTCAGCTCTCTTCCTGACCACAAAAGGGCACCGCATGCCAGAGCGTTCCAACAGGCACACAGAGAAATTCAGTTTCCTTGGTTTCTCGTTGACTCCCTGCCAGCCAGGGAAGCTGGATTCCTGCCATGGTGTTTCATACCTTGATGGTATGTTCTAGACCATTGTGAAAAACCACACTTTCAAGGTAAGCTGGTAAATGGTGGCTACTCAATGAACGTTAAACCACAGGAACAATTTGGACTCGCTCAATTTGGTCCATGTTTTCTGGAAAGAAAGGCATTATGAAAATGCAACAGTCACTGTTGAGCAAATATGATCTAATTTTGGCTACTGAGGCTTTGCTTTAAAATAATTTAACTTGCTATTCATGTCATCACAAAACAGTTATGATATCAGTTAATAATTATGGTTATAATCCATATGCCAGGAGGACTTCTAAATTAACTTGGATGGAACATTGAGGAAAGAATTCTCATTTATGAAAACGTCTTCCTCGGGTGAGCCCTGCTCTTCTTTTCCAACATCTTCCCAAATGGGCGCGGGCACTTCTGTCCCAGGCTAAGGACAGCACTTCTGTGACTGGGAGGTATATTATTTTAATACTCATTTAATTTTTTGGTCCCTCTACTTCTAACCACCAGCAGGGAGCCAATTAGCTCTGATTACTATATTATTTTGCATAATGGACACCTGTCACCTATGAACCGGACTGAGCCTACTAGCCTAATTTCACCTGGATTGCCAAGGAGCAATGACTACTACTCATTACCAGTTAGATGGCCTTCCTTTGCCCTCGCCCCACCCTCTTCCCCCTTCACGACCACCTCTGTGGATACACAGGCAAAGTTAGTACCACTCTGGCAAGAAGAGATGGTGAATGTAAAGATTTCCATGATTATTTGTGGAATATGGCCGCATCTCCTTGGGTTACTTCTATAGTAGATAGTATAAACATGTAAAGCGGAATATATTTTAATTGCTGTGATGTAAATGAGACTTTGGGGTCATGTTACAGAGTGTTAACTGAAAGACCCAGCTATGACTTTAGCATGCCTGCAGGCCTTTTAAATTGTTATGGGAAATTGCAGCATTCAATTGAGTAGTTTCAACACTGAGGTCCCCTAAGGCTTATTACAGTTTGGCAATATGATGCCAATTTCAACTAATGTACATAATGCTTTTTTCCTCTCATACTTTATCCACAGAACCTTTCTAGTACGTACAACTTGAAAATCATGAAACACTAGGCAGACGAAGAGCTACATAATTGAGGCAATTTACCGTTATGTTATTGGCAAAAGTCCTCAGTACTACAGGACTTTGCTCAGATGAGGTTCAGATACTCGTGAGTATCAAAATGCTGGTCCGATAATCATAAATAGAAATAAATAGAAAGTGTTCAAATTATTATAACTTAACTTCCCATTAAAATATTTTGTTATACATCACTCATGAAAACTATACCCAGAGAACTCAGTTCAAGAAAAGATTCAAGCAGTAAATATCTAGAAGATTAACTCCTGATTATAAGATCCTTATAAAATATATTGCAATTTATAAACATTTCATTTATAAACAATTTATAAACATAGTATGTTGGCTCTGAAATTCTGCTTCCTTAATTATGAGCCACGAAAAACAAGATGTATGTTTGCGGTAAGTAGGTTTACTGTCATGCCGGGGGTAGACGAGGGGGCCCTGGTCTAGATGAACCAGAATCCCTACTCCTTGACTGGACTGAGCCCTTCTCAAGATACCGCTGAGCAGATGGTATAGTATTCGTTACCGAGAGGGCAGGAGACGGGCTCAAAGTGGTCACTATCCCCCAAATGGCTTGGATCATACCCCCTTGGGTCAGATCTGCAGAACGTGGAGAGTTTGGGTTTGCAGTTTTCATACTCTGAGGGGAGTCACCCTTCCATCTCAGGCCAAGGCAGAAAAGCAGGAAGGGGCAGCTTTGCAGAAACAAAGGCGTTTAACACAGAAACAGAACTAGGACACAAATTTAAAGCACTGAGTTCACAAATTGTAGCAAAAGAGGATAAAATATAGCTAAGATGTCAGTAAACAGAATACCATCAAATGACAGATTCTGAATAATATAACTCTTGCCCATCCCCAATGGCTCATTGCAAGGACACTTTATTGGTTTGATCACACCTAATTTTCCAGTTCAACAAATTCTCCACAACACTGTTCCTGGCAGACTTTGAAACACTAAACATTTTGGTGGCATCTTGAAAGGAATAGAGGAGTCTCAACAACACTGAAAAACCATCCACAATTACAATGTAATTATTCCCATAGCAAATCAACGCCTTCCAGTGTCAATGAAGGGATACAAGTAGTCTTGGTTAATCACACACTTCATTCCCCAACCCTTCAGAACCTGCTACTTGGTAACCATCTATTGCTTTTTGAGGAGAGCTGTTTATGGCCCTGCCCATATCCTCTTCCATACTTTCAGCATAGAACGTTGTCATGTTTCAAGAAATATATAATAATTCTTGGAGCGTGCGACAATGGGATACTCAGGGCTAGCGGAGTGTGCTTGCAACTGGCTCAGTTTTCTGGATGTTGGATCCAGTCAAACTGTGTCTTCTTGGTGCAGGAAAAAAAAAAAAACCAAAACCCAAAAAACAAACAAAAAACCTGACAAAAGGATCTCAACTTGACGGCACCCCTTACTCACGCGCAGGGCATGAGGAAGCCAAGGCACAGTGGTTGAACGTTACTGTAGGATAAGAGTAGATTTGTACAATCATGCAAGGTCTCTGGTCTGTGTCCGTGCACACTAGCATTGAGCTAAGCCATTCCTGTTCCAGACTGAACACAGTTTAGCTTATAACAGTCGAGAAGTAGGAAGAGCACTGACTACTGACTGTAGCTGAAGTTTTACTGGGCCACCACTTTCTATGAGACTGCTCTACACGGTTCTCTACTCCAAAATTCATCATCACCTCATCCGGAAAACCCTCCCTGACATTATATCTACTTTGGTGTCTTGCTCGCAGTAGGTCTTCAGGAATCAATAATGTTTCCTGATTTACATGAACTTGTATGCCCCAAAGGAGACAATAAAGCTAATCTTAGTAGAAAAATAAATTATCTTAAAAGAGAGAAGGTCATATAATATTGTCTTCAGGGCATCTCTCGCTTGTCACTCACTACTAGATTTAGTTCATTTCTTTGCGTATTTTTTTTTCACTATCTCCCCAAGAGTCTTCATGTTCTATTTCAAATTTTCCTCTTGAATAATAGGAATGTGATGATCTGGAAGGGAAGCTATTATAACAAAATAATATTATAATATCCATATGGCTCCATGACTCTTATTTTGATAAAATTTAGATCTGGAAAAATAATGGTGGCACAGAGTACTCATTGTGATCATACAATATAAAAGCAAAAATAGAGACTTTCAAATTAAAAATTAAACATTGCAATATACAGTGAAAATTAAATAAAAATAAAAATTAATATTAAATAAAATTAAAATTAAATAAAAATTAAAATAAAATTAAAACTTGCAATATACAGTGAACCTGAGGATTCCATAGCCATAAGCTACCTAAGAGAGTTGCCAAGTACAGACTCAAAGAAGTTTACTGTACTTAGTTAAAATGTATTGAGAACACTCAGTAACGTTCATTTTTCACGATTATCTCATTTAACGTCTATAACTATCCTATGAGGTGGATTGTCTCTCTCTCTTTTTTTTTTTAAAGGAAGGAGAGAGTGTGTGAAGGAGCAGAGGACAGAGTGAGAGTGAGAGGGAGAAAGAATCTTAAGCAGACTTCCAGCTGATCATGGAGCCCCACATGGGGCTTGATCCCAGAACCCTGAGATCACCATCTGAACGGAAACCAAGAGCTGTACTGTTAACAGATTGTGCTGCCCAGGTGCTCTGAGGTGGTTTCTTTTATTAACCTTCTTTTACAGAGAAGGAAACCTAGACTCAGAAATTAAGCAACTCACCCAAGGTCACTCAACTGCTAAGCAGCACAGCGAGGGCTCAAACCCAGATCTGTGGGCCATAAAACCCATGCACTGGACCCTGACACTCTGCTGACCTGCAGGACATGCACACGCAGTCACAGTAGGGAAAACAAAATGGCGGATACTATCACTTCCCGTGTCGTATCACGAACGCTTTTGAGGCAAAGTGGGTCATCTGCAGAAATCACAGAACTATTACTCTTATGTCATAATATTGTTCAGTGGGCCTTTGGTAAAATTCTGACACCTGGTCATGCCCAGTGGAGCAATCCGTCAGCGGTGCATCCCAGCCTAGTAGCCAAGGTGTGAAGTCACAGAGTTGGAAACACCGACGCTCAAACATTAGAGCTGGTGCAAATCACTTCGACTATTAATTTTCACACGAAGCGGTGACGAAAAGTACATATACTAATTTCAACAAGATATGTTTAAAGGAAAAACAAGTTCTACCCGTGGTTTATGGCAGCGTTTATGAGAGAAGCAGGTTTCACGAGCAAAATTAAGATAGGTTCCCATCCCCAAGAATGCTACGATTCACATAACTAATCACCCATAAAACCTATTACAAACAAACACTAAGAAAAACTCAAAAAGCATATAAGAGTGATGAAATTTCCACTTCAATGACTGATAAAGTGAGACATATCAAAAATCAACTGAGCTGGAAAAATGACATACTGTGAAGAGGTGCTTACGATGAAATGTGGTCAGGATCCTCCATTAGTTAAAGTGATGAGTCTCAGTATATGGATATTTTTGGGTTCTCATACCTGGAAGCCCCGCTCTTAAGGACAGAAGTGTGTCTCCTCACACAGAAATTAGAAAGAATGCTTCCAAGGACAACACTCACCGGGAAGAAATGATCTGTCAGATGCATGGCTCTTACTCCAAACCTTAAGAAAGGCAGGACTCTCCTTCCGTCTTAGAATTAGGGAAGACACAAATTTATCACGTGTCCTTTGTTTTTTATTTATTTATTTTTTAAAAGATCTTATTTATTTATTTGTCAGAGAGAGAGTGGGAGTGAGCACAGGCAGACAGAATGGCAGGCAGAGGCACAGGGAGAAGCAGGCTCCCCGCCGAGCAAGGAGCCTGATGTGGGACTCGATCCCAGGACGCTGGGATCATGACCTGAGCCAAAGGCAGCCGCTTAACCAACTGAGCCACCCAGGCGTCCCTATCACATGTCCTTTAAATACCGGTTTCAGAAGCGGTTTCTTGCCTTCCAGTTTTATATCCTCTTTTACTGTTGCTTTGGGTTGGCCATGATCAGTGATGTTGCTCTTTAACTTTTGAAGGAAAAGACCTGCGGGTTTTGTCTGCATACAGCAGGCAAAAAAGAAAATGAGTTGTCACAGACAACCAAATATCCCATGCTATATATCTTGACTTTTAAATGGGTTATGGTGGACTCTCAGCAAAGCAGAGTTGTGTCCCAAATAGCGGGGGAAGCCCAATGAACGTTTGCTGGATAAATATGAGAGAATGACCCCGACAAAGAATGACCCACAGGGGACAACTGCTTTCACTTCTGGATCACAGGGAGCAGCTTCCGCCTGACCTTTGCCTCCCACAGACAGCAACACAAAACTCATTTTAACAAAGGAAAGATTATTCAAATCAGGCACATTAAAAAAGAAGAAGAAGAAGAAGAAGAAGAAGAAGAAGAAGAAGAAGAAGAA
>ML106798.1:19457-82559 GCA_003697995.1 Taxidea taxus jeffersonii
AAGAAGAAGAAGAAGAAGAAGAAGAAGAAGAAGAAGAAGAAGAAGAAGAAGAAGAAGCTGGGTGTGGGGCATTAAAATGGGAAAAGGCCAAGGGAAATAGTCTGTGGGAGAATTCTAATGAAAAGTCCCTCCCCGCCTCCCCAGATGGAGTTTCTTCTTTGCTAAATTTTTGGCAAAAGAATCATTTCTTCCAGTAAGAATTTTTGAATCATCCAGAGTCTAAGAGACTTGGCTGATAGGGCTGATAAAACAATTCCCTGGCCTTTAAAAGACAATGTATCATTCAAATGAATTCTTTTTTTTTTTTTCTTAAAGATTTTTATTTTTATTTATTTATTTGAGCGCACGCACAAGCGGGGTGGGGTGCAGAGAGAGAAGAAGGAGGCTTCCCACTGAGCAGGGAGCCTTGAGGCAGGGGCTCCATCCCAGGACCCTGGGATCATGATCTGAGCCAAAGGCAGACCGTTAACTGACTGAGCCACCCAGGCACCCACAAATGAATCCTTTTAGGCCAGGATCTTTTGTATATTAAAGCCCCAAGAGCCCACCAGCATGCACCGAGGAAGCCTGGTGATGTGAAGCTTCCCTAGATGCAGAACTCTACCTACCGGCTGGCTGGCATTCTTGGTGTAGACCCACAAACACCCTCTCCTTAGGGCTGCATGCTAAACTTATTTCTGGTGCTGCAAGGCAGCTAGGCTGTCCCCGAAAAGGCAAATTGCATTTTATGGATGTCTGTGCTCAACTTGCTCTTGCTAGGGTATTCATTCTGTCACTTCAAAAGAAGCATCTTTTTTTTTTTTTTTTTTTTTTTTAAACTATGTCATCGGCAGAAAGCCAGCGGTGTGTTCTATTGTAGATAGTGTCACAAGGGGTTCCTCTCCTCTGATGCTTCTTAGGGTGGGAATTTTCAAGATGCTCTTAAACGTACATTTCTTTTTCATTTAATTGATTATGCATGAGTTAAAAATAATTAAAGAAAAAAATCTGAAATTGACAGTAATATTTTTCTTGCTAACCTCAATTAACTTCAGCCTCTCTTCTAAATCTCATCATGCTACCTGTCAAAACCATACCTTGCACGGAATGGGAGGGGAATGCAAGCTAGTAATATGGGGAGAGACATATTATTTTCATACACACGGGTTTAAAAGCACAAGCCGTCATGCAGATGAATTCAAAGTCTGGTTGCAATTGTAGGTAAAAGAAGGAAGAAAATTGGGGAGTCCATGGGGGTGGGCCTTCGTTGCACATGGTAGAATCTGCCTGATTGAAAAGTTCCTGCCAAAGTGAACCACGATGATGAAAGCCAAAGGAAATGTAGGAAACCATGAATGAAGACACGTATGTGGCCCATTAATCACCCTCGCTACTGAGATCCAGCGTGTCCGAGATGCAGCCCCTCTTCATTTCGCTTTCAAATGTATACATATTTTTCTTTATAAAGGATAGCTTTATGACTCACAAGCCACAGAAAACTCATAAATGAAAGGAATACCTAATTTTTTTTTCTAAAAAAAACACAGCTGGCTGGAAATGCCAGGCTGAGAGAGAGCAAAGGTCATTTCAGCACAAACTGAAGTCAATTATTCTATAATCTATCATTACATTGAATTGTTTATCAAATGGAAAAGCCTGTCATCAGGTTTCTATCCTTTTTCTGAAATTTCACTGTTTCACATAAGTCAAGGGAGAGCTTGTGGGCAATAGGGAAGCTTTGGCTTTTTGATTTTTATGCCTCCAGAACTGAAGTTCTAGAAATCATGCATGGCAAATACACCAAAGCAGCCAGAGAATTCTGCAGGTAAAGTGTAAAAAGACTCCCTCTTGGTATGTACACCCATGAAACTTCAATGAAAAACCATAAAATTAATAATATTATTTACCTACGCACACAGTAGCAACTGTAAGATGGGAGAAAATTTATCTCAACGTTAGGAGTGCTGATCCCTCGACCCCCATTTCTTTTCTTTCTTCTTCTTTTTTTTTTTTTTTTTTTTGACAGAGGGAGATACAGTGAGAGAGGGAACACAAGCTGGGAGAGTGAGAGAGGGAGAAGCAGGCTTCCCGCTGAGCAGGGAGCCCGTTGCAGGGCTCGATCCCAGGACCTAGGGATCATGATCTGAGCCAAAAGCAGATGCTTAACAACAGAGCCACCCAGGTGCCCCACCGACCCCCATCTCTAAGACCAAAAACAGGCACAAGGCCTGATCACTGTGTCCATTTCATTCTCACTATTAAAATTCTCAAGGTGTGTAAGTCTACTGTCAGATCTCTGACTTGGTAATAAATACCCAATGTCTTACTGTCTTTGTTTGTTAAAATGGGGGGGGCAATCAGATCCCATAATTCAAAATATAGGAAAGATCAATTCAAAGTAATTTGCTCCTTTCAACCAAATGGGCTTAGAAGTCAATTGTCATTTTCAGTAGAGTTTTTCTCTCTTCCTTCCCTTCTCTCTTCTTTCTGGAAGGAAACTATATTGGTAAACAATGGCCTAGTTAAATATGGCGAATCCTCTTGGTCCATACCAATACGGGACAGAATCGCCCTGCTTGTAGGGTGATGGAGAGCACACCCAAATAACATCCTGGAGCCTGGCTTTTTACCACCCTCCCTGCCAACCCGCTTTCCCCCACATCCTCAGCCATCAGTCATCTTTTCAGTCATGCGACCACAGCAGGCAACTTTAGTTACTTGTCTTTTCTCTAAAATGGGAGATAATAACATCTTGCCTCTCTGGAAGTAAAGGGTTGGTTTAAATTATCCTAAGGTTCCCGCTAACTCTAAAATCTATAATTTAGAGATTTCTCGAAGACACATTCATTCCTAATTTCTATGACCTTGATACACAGTCAAATGTCAACCTCCCTGTGTAACGTGAGTGAAGATAAGCAGCCTATGTGTGTGGTCATCTGTTTTCCTTTTCCCCAAGTTTTTGTTTGTTTATATCCTTATCTCCTACCCTAAAATAAATTAATTGAAGAACCCCGTGTTCTTCAGTTAGAGTAACACAGGCTTCCTTTTCCTTTGTATGGCTTATTCCATATTGATTCTACCAAATTGTAAGAGGTAAAGCCTTGCTTTAGCCTTTCAAAAAGGGGTCAATAAAGAAGACTCAATTTCAAACCCAGCTTTACAAAGAGATGTACAAATGCCCTTGTTTGAATCTTCTTCATTTTTCAACAGAGTGGGGGTTAATAAGTAGGAGACACTAGTTCAACTGAAAATTTGCCACAGATTATCAGATAATCTGGGTTTTTTTAAGGTCCCATTGTTCTTTCTGTCCCGAATAAGCTCCAGCCAGTGGTTTTCCAACCCCTCCTCACTCTCCACTTCTCTTAATTTCCAAAAGCCAATTCTGTGACTGGCCAGCCCACCGTCTTCTCCTGATGGACTCCCCCATTTGCTCTTTGATGTCTGGACTCCTCCTTTCAGCTCTTGGTTCCCCCCATATGCCTCACCACCTCACTATGTAATTCCAAGACTGAATTTCCTGAACAATACTTAGCTCTACTGATCTGTGGTCTGTTTTTATTTAATGTGTTATGGAGAGTTTCGCTCCTCTGTACTCTCAATTACCTTAGAGCAAGCAACAAGCCATCAACGTTAACATGTGAAAATGCTCCTCCTAGCCGATGGGAAAGAAGTGTCCCAGTAGAAAAACACACGACTGGACAAAATGCGCCCCACAGTAGGTGACACACCCAAGAGAAGAGAGGTTCCCATATTTGCATTTGCAGAGTCTCCTCTGGACAGTTTCTCTCCTTGAGAAATCTTGGGAGTGTCTGCCATGGCGTCTGAGGCCCTTCTAAGGAGATTCTAGCTAGTTCCTATTTTAGTCATTCAAGTTACTTTTCAAAGATCTATTATGTGCCAGTCACTGTGCTAGGTACAGTCCCAGAATAGTGGAGAACAGAGACACAAAGAAACAGACAAATAAATGATTATAAATTGTTGGGGGGGGTGTGTTCCTATGAACACACCAGGTCACTAAAACATAGAATAAGGAGGCAAGTAGGTGAGCTGGAGAACATGGTTCTCACTGAAGAAAGTGACATTTAATCTGACATTGGCAAGGCATGGCGCACCCCCATTCATAGGCGGAGAGGGCAGGCAGCTGAGCCATCACGGCGCCTGGAGAGAAGCCACGCACAGGCCAAGCGTGGGAGGATCAGGGACCCAGGAGAAGAGAGGAGGCCTGTGAGAGTCTTGCTCTGAGAGTGGGAAAGGAAAGAGTCGGAGGGGCAGGAAAAGACTCACTCAAACTGTCCCAGCAACTGAGACACAGGAATCAGGCGTGTGCTGGACTCTTGGGTGTTTTCGAAGGACCCTCACTCTTTCTTTGAGGCCTCCCTGCCCTAAAGCCTATTTCTACCCTCCCGAATCACGCAACAAACCACAGTTAAGGAAGCGATCTGACCCCATCCGGATTTGCCACCTAAAAGAGCCTAAAGAACACAAACAGGGAGCTTCAACGCTATGGAGAGCTACTGTTCGTGTACGGTCAGTGTGTGGTCCTGGGAACCCAAGCAGGTGCATCCTGACACAAGGCAGCTTGGCGGTGCTGGGACACGGAAGATCCAGGGACACATCAGCCTTTTTCTCTAAGAAGTAGTGAAGACAGAACCAGAAACCACAAGTCTGCAAGCTACCATTTTCACCTTTTATTGTGGAAAGGAAAGACAGAAATAAAACAACCCATTCACGTAAAAGCAGTGTATTTACTTCAGAAATCAAGACAATTCACAGAAGAAGAATGTATTTGTCTCTGTTACCTGGATAATTGTGTCAATGCTCTGTTTCCGTATGGGGTCAAACCACATGAAATAGCAATGTTCTATTGTTATTGATCTACGAAAATGGTGATGCCGCTGGCTCTGACAACAATAATGCAAAGAGTCTAACAGAACTCTCTGATACGCATGACTTGGGTTTCCATTCTGAACCCAGTTGGATTCTCTGAATTGGAGCTCTTCACCAGGACAGAGGAGACAGATGGAATCCGGCACGTATGGGCGATCACCACCTGCCATGAACCACGTTGGGGTGTCTCTGCACACTGCCTTCTTCATGCCTCACGACGAGGTAAACAATGTCATCACTGGTGCTTCACAGTTAAGATTCAAAGGGAATAACTATATTATATTGTGTCGGATGAGAATAATATGTGACCCATCCTCCCTCACTTATGTACGGCTCTGATTTCTCCTCTCTCCTTGATCTCCTTTCCCTTCCAAATAAATGGAAGTTTTTATTTCCCAGGAGGCTATTCTACCAAAATCAGAGCTAAACAAAGAAGGACAGCACAGAAAATTAAGAGCAGATAAGCATGAGCACGTTGTTTCTAGGAAAATGAGATTTTTTTTTTAATCCCATAATATTTTTAAAGAAGTGTTTTTGGCAAAGAGTAAGTAAGATATCATAATCAAACTCAGCAATTTAAATAAGTCGACTCTTTGGGCATGCAGCAGCGCAAATACATTAACCGATCCCAAAACAAATAGGTATACACTTGAACCACGAGTCTATGCCATCTAGAAACCCAACTGTCTCCTCTCTGACCAACTCCACAATTAGCATGCGGTGATCCTTTTGGTAGACCAAAGATCATAAACATCTGATTATAAACATTTCTGCTTCAGAAATTTCTTGTGTGATGTGTAGCTTGCTGATAAACCAAAATAACCCATAGGCTTCAAGTATAATTGAAAAAAATCCCTTCATGATTTATTTTGCATCTTTATTTAAAAAATCAACTTTGATCACACAACCTACAGGAGCTTCCATTTATTTAACAGTGAGACAGACGGTTTTGGATAAAATGAGATATGACAGGATGCTGATCATTCCATAATCATTTAAAAAAATTATTGTAGGTATCTATGAACGCAAATCACTTAAGAAGCACAACCTTGTTTTGCTTGTCCTCAGCTGGTCTGATCCCCTAACTTCAATTTTCAGGCCCTGACAGCTAAAACATCACGGTAAACAGTTACGACCTCCCTTGTGAATGCCTTGTCCAGATGTCATGCTTATTTCTTCCACGAGGCAAACATAAAGATAAAAACTCGAATAACATATGAAATGAAAAGTAACCGGATGAAAGGTTTAATCACAATTTTTACTGCTTTTTGTCATATTATTTGTTTTGCTTTTGCATGTAGGCTGTTTTCTGAGGCCTTGCTTTATTAATATTGCTGTTTTTGCTATAAGACTTAGAGTCTTAAAATATGAGGGCTGAAAAAGCCAATAACCTACTTGTTTCCATGTGTATTCCAGAGTGAACGCAGCACTATGCCTAATATCATCAGTAACATGCCTCACTTTTTCTTATCTTTTCAGGAAATTTAATTAATTTAAATATTACAGGAATGTATGTAAAATCAGTTAGCATTTGCATAAAATAATTCTCTTAATCCGCCACTCAAAATGGAATGAAAAATGCCAATTCTTTGTTAATAATATCAAACTATAACCCCTGCCTCTGTCTTATCTCTCCACGTGTTAAGAACAAGGCACTTTTGGGGCGCCTGGGTGGCTCAGTGGGTTAAGCCGCTGCCTTCGGCTCAGGTCATGATCTCAGGGTCCTGGGATCGAGCCCCGCATCGGACTCTCTGCTCAGCGGGGAGCCTGCTTCCTCCCTCTCTCTCTGCCTGCCTCTCTGCCTACTTGTGATCTCTCTGTCTGTCAAATAAATAAATAAAATCTTTAAAAAAAAAAAAAGAACAAGGCACTTTCAGAGGCATTAAAAAACAAGAAAAGATGCAAAGAGTATAAATAAATGTTGCATCTAGGAAGGGCTTGAACAAAACGATCAATAATGATCATATAAATTTTAAGTGCCCATGTTCTTATTTTCAGGAATTCTGAGTCATAGCTTTAAAAAAGAGCAGTCTATACATTTTTAGGTTGCATCTATATGAGAGAATCTCCTGTTCGACTGGAAAGGATACTAACATTTATTAGTCTTAGAACACGCAAGGCAGCGGTCAGTAACACACAAGCTTTGGGTTGGATTCCCAGAGCATTTCCTTAATTTGGATCTTGCTGGAATGTACGACTTCGCTTCTAGCTCACGGGCATTGGGGAACAAAACGGCCTTTCTGTTAGTTCACAGAGGACCACAGCGAGACACGGCCAGCCCGGCTTTCTAAGCTGCTTCTAACGCTGACCTTCTTGCTTTGGCCAATGTCTGCCTCTTGTCAGTTCAGGGCTGGAACATAAGTGCTTCTATCTTTCCAGTTTAAAACAAAACAAAAACAAAACAAGACCCCAAATCCCAGAAAAACAGAATCGGTTTAGGGATTTAAATTAGGGTGAAACAACCAGAGTGAATATTGACTATTTCAGGGTAGCTGGGGTCGTTGCTATGCGAGTGGGTCTACAAATGTTCTCATTTTGTCACTGGGAATCCTCAGACCTTCTCCACCTCAGCCCGTGGAAGGCTGATTCTAAGAAAAGAAAGCACTTTGCAGCAACCACTGAAGATTCACAGTATTAGCAGAAAACCTCTAAGAAGGGATGACATCTTTTTTTTTTCTCAACTCTGCCACCTGTCAAAGGCGGAGGGGGTAGGACACACATGGAGGACATGTGCCATGCTGACTGCAAACTTTTAACTCCTCTGATGGGGGAAATCCGCAGGTTCACCCGGGAAGCAGGGGGCCCAGGAAAGCTCCAAGCCCCCCAAAAACGTCTCCCCACACATCCCACTAATTGTCGAGGCATTTGGGTTAACAAGCTCCTCTTTTAAAATACAAATGCCCCCCGGGGGGTTAAGACTCATTCATACCTCAGTGCGAATTACTTTAATTAGATAATCAGATCTAATTAATTGAGGGCTCAGGGAAAGAGAGTTTTGATTGAGGTGGGCCAACGGGAGGCAAAATTTGGAAGGGACTCAGGTGGGGGTCTCTGAAGAAGGAGGGAGTGGGTTACAGGATGTCGGGGTCCAGGAGGGGAAGTACGCAGGTGTCACGGGCAAGCTTTGTCTGCTGTTCTCGTTGGTCCAGAGTCTTGGGGGAATCAACTTGAGAATACCGCTGTCTATCACCACCGTTCTCGCCCCTTGGTTAAAGGCATCAGGATTCACTGGAAGGCGGCAAGCCTCATCTTTGTCCAGTTGGAACTCCCTGGGTCTGGCCAACGTCCATAAGTCAAGAAAGGAAGAAAGAGAGGGAGGAAGAGAGATGTGTCTTCCATCGTCCTCACTCTCCACAAGTCGCCCACCGTGATCTCCAGGTATCCCTGAGTGGAAGCAAGCTCAGCCACCAGCATCGGCAGCCAGATGCACTCTGAAAATGGGCCGCTCTACGCTGCTGCCTCCGTTTACCAAATCTGACTTGTCAGGAGGTTGCTGCCCAACCCCCCAGGACGGTCCCTTGCCCCCCACACCCCAAGACACCCATGGGGCAGTATACCTTCCGTGTCCTGATGGTGCCCTTCCCTGGCTCTGAGCTCCTAAGGAAACCTAATGTAGGTGTTAGCGAGCCCCGCCCCACTGCGCCCTCCCCGCTGCCCCTGCCGGCTGTGGGGTACCTCGGGGCACTCCCCCAGGCCCACCTGGCCCCCAGCGCGCTCCCTGCGTGCGTGACACGAGAGCCACACGGGTTGTCTGTTCATCTATTCTCAAGTCCATTGCAAGTTCTTCAAGGGCAGGGAGCAAATCATCTGTGCATTACATCCTCCGACCCTACAGCGCAGAGCAAGCGCTCAGTGCCTATTTTCAGGGAGAAAGAGAGGAAAGATCAAAGCAGGAAGCATTTACCCAGAGGACCAAGCAGATCTGTGATCTCAAAGGAACTATGACAAAAACATGTCTGTTTGAATCGGCGGCTGATGCAGACAGAGTCCTTTTCTAACAATACAAATAATAGCCACAGAACACGGACATTTGGTCACAGCGGAAGAAATCCAACACAAAATATTTCAGGGAAACATCTCCGCTTTTGGCTGGATCCTAGCGGACGAAAATCGAACTCTGGGAGATACACAATTTTATTGTCAAGAGGTGCACTTCTTCTCATTTTTTTTAAAGGGGAATTTTACGTGGAAAATATCCCCTACGTGTGTGTCAGGGTGGGACACTATGGCCAGAAGGCTCCCACAATGCCACACCAAATGAACGCGTTTCTGCAAATGGCTCTATGCTTTTGTTTTTCTAGAAGCTTAGCTGCAGGTGTCAATATGGTCACCTTCTAAGACCTTACATTCTTACCAAACATCTTTATAGCTGCATATTTTTCTTGTCAGAAGAAATGTAACAGTGCCAATTGTTCCTTAGCTTTGTGGGTTGTCCCATAAACAACAGAAGGTACTCGTATGTCAAAAACAGCTTTTTCATGGGCTGGAAAAGGAAGATGAGCAGAGAAAAAATGTCTTGGGGAAAACTTTTTTACGGGTCCTTATCTGAGACGTCCAAGTTTTAATAAGATTGCTAAGAAAATCACTCTAGGTGAGGATAATACAAATGTGAGTCATGGAATGTAATTTGAGCTCTGGTTGCGTTTGGGAGTAGAGAGCGCCTGGAGAGAACATTCCCTGCGAACATGACCTCTCTGGGCTGCCTCTGACTGGGTGGCGTCTTGGTGCCCCAGGCTTTGCTCCTCAGTCTCTCTGTGTTCACCCATCCCATGGGTCTCAGAGAAGACAGCAGGGTGAGGAAAGGATGTCTATTCTGAAGTCAGACCGGTCTCGCTTTCACTCATGGTTCTGACAATGAATTAGCTGTGTGACCTAAGGCAGGTTATACAACCTCTCTGAGATCACTTCCTCAACTATAAAATAGGGGTGATAATATCACCAAGCCTTGCTGTCCGCTGTGATGAATTAAAGGAGGGAACAGGTGCAAGCGTCCAACATTGGGTCTGGTACACGGTAGATACTTTGACTGCTCAAGCCATGTTCACTTCATTCTTGTCTCTTATTTCCCAAGGTCTCCTGGCACTTAGTCTCTGTGCTGTTCTAACTGTTCTCATACAAAGGCTGTGTATCCCAATGTGACCAGGTTCTCTCATGCTTTCTTTCCTGGTCTGCTGCTTGAAGACCTTCTTTTAGGAGGTTCTGGAAAATAACCTAGAGTCAAGGACAGATGGTGTTCAGGGACGTGCATGCTTGTGTTCCCCTGCATAGGGGAACGTTCCCCAGTCAATGCAACCATGGATTCCACTTTCTAGGACTCTCTTATGGGTCAGAGAGTCTGTGAAAGGAAATTAGTCATTCAGAGGCTTTTTTTGGACTTAAAACTAGAAAAAAAACCAGACCTTACAGTTTTAGTTTGGTTTGATGACCATCTAACTTCTAGCAGTAGTTCTGGGAATTCTAAAGATAAGCTAGTGGCTGAGTTGAGTTGTCCCAAGGACATGGAATATGCAGTCATTTCCCCCAAAATTTCAGGGCTCCTGTGCTAGGCTCTGATGCTAGATCCAGGTTTCTAGAGCTGCCCTGAAAAGCAGCTGTAGGGGAGGAAAGAGGTAATGCTGCAGCTGATGATTCATTAGCTTCCTTTCCTCCCTTCCTTCCGTTAACAAGCACTCCCTGCACACTTACCACGTCCCACGTCCTGTGGTTGGATCTGGGGATACATACATGACACTGTCCCTCTGGTTTAGATCCCAGGCAATTCAAGGAAATAAACGGGTAACCGATTAGTTAAAGTACATAGCGACCGGCTGCTGTGAGGAAAGGCATCACCCTCCAGTTTAGGAAATCTCAGAAACAAGCCGGTCAGAATTACTGAGATGAGGTTCTGGGTGAACAGTTCAAGGAAGAATGTGTCTCCCGTCTCAGGAGACCATGCCATGAGGAGATCTAGGACGTGTCTCCCGAAGAGACACCCGCCACAGAAAGACTATCAACTGCCAGTTGTTGCTAGCAAGAGAAACATCAACAGCCATCCAACAGGATTGGAGCTTCACCCATTTCAGGAAAAGTCAGAGGAGAAAGCAGAAATTTCAAAGAGCAGCAAATTGGTATTTGAAAGCCTGGCTCCGTGGACACGCCCCTTCCCAATTCCACAATCCCGCCCAGGCTGCAGGCATCACCTGTCTTACCCACCCAAACCTTCCCAGCCTCCGCCACCAGTTCTTTCTGTCGACTGCCATGCGGTCTTTCCCAGCTCCTTCGGCTTAAAATATCAGTTCCCTCGTTCACCTCAGAGCTCTTGCATCCTCTAACTCCTACTGCCCTACAGCCTCACGTTGCCTTAAAAGGTAGCCCATAACTTCTTAAGAGCAAGAACCTGGAGTTCTGCTGTCCCTGTGTGCCTCGCGGCGCCAGGCACAGAGTAGAGCCTAGACAGATGAGTGTGGAAATGAATGGCTGAACATTCATGTCTTGGCAAAAAACACACACGTACGCACACATAACAAAAAAATTAAATAGGAAACATAATTATATTTATGATACAAAGGTTAATTCGTTGTACTGAATTCCAGCATGAACAGACATGCCCACCAAACTCTTCAAATATCTACAAACAAGTACTGACTCAAGTATAATGAATTTTCCACTAGTTAACAATCAAATACAAGCTATGCTTGGCCCAAAGCCTGTATTTGAGCTATAAGGAAGAGTTACAACAACATCCCAAGAGCTGGGAACTGGGAACCTGAGACGCAGCCTGAACACTGATGGGGAAGATAGCACGGTACAGTATTTCTCTAGAAGCCCCCAATTAGAAAACATGTGTGTTGTACCAACCGTTGATGAACAGAGGACCTGAGATTTAAGATGAGAAAAATATTTATCATTTTCCAAGTAGCTTCTTCAAGAAAAACAAGTTATAACACTAAGATCTACAGTAAAAAGATAAAAATAAAAGATTAAAAATTTAAAAAAACAAAAAAATGAAATCTACAAAGTCATTTAGTTAAAAGACTGGGAGTCTTCTTTGGATCAGGTAGGTCTATAATCCACTCTAACTCCCACACACGGGATATCAGAGCACAGGGACACAGACAGAATACTCGTCTTACTACAGAAAACTATTGCCCCTGATCATATTTTCTGTCAGATGTAAAAATGGTCATGACTACTGGATTGAGTGGAGTCAGAGGAGACTTTTTTGTGGGGTTGGGTAGAAGATTTGTTCCACAACAACCAAATGCTGGCCTTATTTTTTCAAAACTAAATTTAGGAATTGGAATCTAATATATATACATATACATATATATATATTTATATATTTATATCTATTTATAAATGAAGATCCCATGGTGAAGCCAGAGAACAAGGAGGTAATTACTACTGACAGTGAAATGAATGAAAACAGTGATCAAGATTACTTTGTAAGGGAACATTTGGTCTGTTCTTGTCCCATGAAACACTATCATTTTGAAGCTTTCTATTCACCCTAATAAAAGGATTGTATGGAGAGAAGGATACATAGTTTAAAATAGTCTTTGCACCAAAAAAAGGAGAAAAAAAAAACATGCTAATTCTAAATTTAGAAGAGAATCTGGAACACAGGGACATGATATGCTTTATTGAAATGCTTATTCTGACATTGGTGGAGATAGAAGATTTGGGACCAAACCAAGTGATTTTTTTGGGGGGGGAAGTATAAGTATTTTAGCCATTTATTCCATAAATAAAATAACTCTTGACATTGTAAGTCAATCTTTATAAAATGTATTAAAATAGAAAAAAACCCCGACATTTTATAATATGCAGTAAATATTATTAAAATGTCTTTCTTCAAGTCTTGACATTTAAAAGTAATTCTGATCTTAAATTTTAATTCTATACATAAGCACCAACAGTGCTTTAGATATGTCATGGAAATTTTAAAATGCCATCAATATTACGATTTTTTGAAAGCGAAATCTAAATATTTTTTTCAGTTTGGAAAGAAAAATCCCAAATGAACTTTAAAGGCACTTCTAAAAATAATACCACTTAAGCCCATAAAGTTAAAATGTATGGTAGACTTCAAGATAATCTAAAACTTAATGTGGTAACTAGTTTTAATAAAGGCTACCTTCATAAATGCCAGATAAGTGAATAGAATAAAATTGTTTACAAAAGCGTACCGTTTTCCATCTGAAATAGCTAAAACTATAAAAGACTACATGACTATTACGTCACAAACTTCATTTAAAAAAAATTGCACTTAGTAACTATGAGATGAATACTTTCTTTTAGGCCGAAAATCATATTCAACCTGCTACTAATAAGAAAAGATCATTTACACAAAATGTGAGACCCCCTCGGAGTTCAGAGGTTCTGCTCTGTTACATGGGGGACTCGCTCCCCAGATAATTACCTGCTCAAACAGCAAATCCTCTCCCTAGAGTGTCTTTGTTCCTTTACTCTGCATTTCCAAAAATCTATGCTAAATATTAACTTGTGCCTCTTTGACCCAGATTCCCAAAAAAGGTATCAAACAGGGGAAAAGATTCTTCATGGGGTCCACACCACCCAAATTCCCCAAGATGGTTTTAAGAAAAGATTCCTTTGATGGTTAATAGAATCAGACATTCGGACGAAAATAGTCCTGTCTCTCTCCTCTTTTGCTGCCACCACTGCTAACAATTATAAGCTTTCAATGCTCTGAATAATTCACAATCTCATCTGTTCTACTCAGTGTAAAGACAATGTTGAGAGGACAAGGTCACTTTTTTTCCCTTCCCAACTACTGACTCTTCCAACCCGACACCAGTCTGATTGCATGATTCACCTAGTGTTTGACACGCTTCCCCTGATAGTTTCTTAACAGCCGTTAGTCTATTTAGCTTAGGGTATGAAAAATAATAAGCGTGCAATGGAGTGTCAGATTTCTTCCACAGTCATAAACACAGGCTCGGCGTTCTCCCGTTCATTTTACCTCGATGCACTTAAAACACCCCAGCATACCCTTTGGTGGTACCATTGACAAATACCAATCCACGAATATTGTAAAATACCAAGCTGCCTGGACATTCATGGTGTTTTACTTCTCGCGTGCAATGTTTCCAAAAATCAAAATGATAATAAGCGGTTTATGGGAGATTAACACCTGTGAATATGCCCCTCCGGGTCATCTGGGAAATCTTGCAAACTTGGAATCAGGCAACCTATGATCTTGGAGTCGAAAGGGAAGTGGCAATCTGGCCGTGTTCAACTTTCATTCATTCATTTCCACCTGAAAGTGACACCGGTCTGCGGACAGAGGCAAGTTTTTGTAACCCTGAAATCCAACTCTAATCGTAAGTGTTCAACTGTTACTTTTTACTTTAATTAAACTCTCTCATGTCTTATAAATTCAGACTCGGTAAAGGGGAACTATTTTTAAAGTTCTTAAAAGGGAACAGCCATACAATAAACACTTGACGCAGAAACACAACCCTGCAAAGTAATGCCCGGAACTCCCTCCAAGAACGCAGTACAACAAAGTGTCAGAAGACCGGCATTCAGGGACATCTCTGGGTTAATATTTCTTACATTGCTTGAAAACAATTCCCCTGTCTTCTTTTTTATTGTGAAAGATCTCAAACATATTAAAAAAAAAAGAAAAATCAAAAACAAAAACGGACGATGAACCACCATATACCCACCACCTCCATTCAGAAATTACTTTCCTATTCCTTCTTTTCCCCTTCAGTAATTCACAGCAAATCTCAGAGAACCTTTATTTCACCACACATAATTATGGAGAAGGCAAATTGGCTTATGCGATTTCTTATTCCAAATTACTCAGGAGTTAGCGGGGTGAGTGTTACTACTCCCCTCTTAGGGGCAAACCAGAAATGTTTACAGATTCATCTTGATCCTGGAGAGTCTATCGAGAATTAAGAATGAACTACTACGTCTAAATTAATCCAAAGAACTGTGTACAGATAGTACAACCTTCACTATTTTAATGTCAACCGACCAGAGACTATGCAGAATGAGGAACACGGGTCATAACAACGACAGATAATAGCAACAAAGCAAGGCACACATCATATGGAAACAAAGCTCCCCTCTGTTTTAACCACCATCGTAAACTCTAAAGAAAGTGCAGATCAAATAGATGTGCTTTATTTATATAATTTGCATTTTTTGACAAGAAGGGACCTGTAAAATTACGATACAATTAAAAATAAACTTTTAAAAGAAAACAAAGGAAAATATTTGCTGTTGCTATTTAATTCTTTTTTTTTTTTTTAAGATTTTATTTATTTGAGAGGGAGAGAGAGCAAGCATGAGCAGGGGGAAGGGCAGAGGCAGAGGGAGAAGCAGGCTCCCTTCTGAGCAGAGAGCCTGATGTGAGGCTCTACCCCAGGACCCTGGGATCATAACCTGAGCAGAAGGCAGACGCCTAGCCGACTGAGCCACCCAGGCGCTCCACTATTTAATTCTTTAAAATGCAATAATTAAATTCTAAGCCTATCAAAATAGGAAACCCACAGCTTACTCGATTATCCAAGTACTAGGCAGTGTTTTCATTGTTATAAATTGTCAGTAGATTGAGAAAGTGGAAGCAATTCTATTTTATTTTTTGTTTAAAATAATAGTTCAGGAAATATATTACTGATGTAAGCAGATGCCAGGAGATATTTGACTATGAATTTTTATCCAGTTTCTTTTATAGTTTTGTGACAAAAATTTCAGGTCCCAGACAAAGAAAAAAACATCGGTGCTCCACACCTACTTTTCAATTCCTGATGACAGATAAGTATTTTCGATTGTCATATTTACATGTTATTAACACACTGAAACTACTCTTGAAAAAAAAATAATGCAAACCTCAGGATAGGAGGATAATGAAAAACTTTATCTTTGCTTTTTAACACAGCACATGAAGACAAAGAACATACTAATACAATGGAGAAACCAGGGAACTCAGTATAAAAATATAAAGCCTGACAACTCTCCTTGAAATAACTTAGCAGTGACCTTGAAGATGCCTGTCCCTCCAAAACGGCTTAGGAATGGACATGCCCATGGAAGCAGACTGGACTGTGAGACCTATGGACTTCTCAACCTCAATTTATATCTGAAATATAAAGCATTTTATTGCTGTAAAGCCATACTTTTCTTGTTGATTTCTGAAAAGCTAGCAATAATGAAAACTTGGTTGTTGGATAATGGTTAACACACTCCTGATAAGAATTAAATTTTAAGGGACGCCTGGGTGGCTCAGTGGGTTAAGCCGCTGCCTTCGGCTCAGGTCATGATCCCAGCGTCCTGGGATCGAGTCCCGCATCGGGCTCTCTGCTCAGCAGGGAGCCTGCTTCTCCCCTCCCCTCTCTGCCTGCCTCTCTGCCACTTGTGTGATCTCTATCAAAATAAAATAAATAAATAAATAAAAAATTAAAAAAAAGAATTAAATTTTAAAACGACAATGTGTTATTATAACATCTTAGAAACTTGGCACATCAGAGTTATAATTAAATGTGTTGGTTTCTGTGTCTGTGTAGGAAGATATTCAAGGTGAATGGGGAATCCAGTAGTATTGTTTCCTTTTCGATGTTGAGTTGTCTTCAATTTAATATAGGAAAGAGTTTATAATGGCCAATTCTTTGTTTATGACCAATCTATGGGAATATCTTCAAATATACCTGTTATTAAAATGATAATTATATAGACAGTGGTAAGAAAATTCATGTTACTATAGTATTAAACATCTCCCAATTGCAGGAAACCCTATCAATCTGTCCCAGTTAATCATCAGAGATAGAGTGACCAGATGTGCCAGTTTGCCTGGGATGGTCCCTATTAAAGAAAAAAAAAATGACAGTTGTATAACTCAAAGACCTGGAAGAGACTAGAAGTTAATCTCCTACCCAATGAGTTTTTTACTTTATTAAAAAGGAACAGGAGGGGGCGCCTAGTGGCTCAGTGGGTTAAAGCCTCTGCCTTCAGCTTGGGCTGTGATCCCAGGGTCCTGGGATCCAGCCCTGCATTGGGCTCTCTGTTCAGCAGGGAGCCTGCTTCCTCCTCCTCTCTCTACCGTGCCTGCCTCTCTGCCTACTTGTGATCTGTATCTGTCAAATAAATAAATAAAATATTTAAAAAAAATAAATAAGTAAATGAAAATTAAAAAGGAACATGAGGAGTACACAGGAGAAATTACCCAAGACAGATGAGGGGCTGACAATCACCAGAGAGTGCTGCCTATCAATCCTACCTTCCAGAACCTTCTCAGTTTAGATGGAGAAGATCGACCTGGCCTACTAGTTGACAAATTCTGCTCTTTGGGGGCTCCTTGGAGGATTTCTTGGAAATGTCTTAAAGGCTGCTGAGCAAAGAGGCGAGTTCTTCACTCCCATTTAAGAAAGCCCCTCCACTCTTTTCTCTCTCTCTGTCCTTCCACTCTTCTCAGTTTTGCACCAAGTTTCCAAAGATTCTGTGGCTAAAAGAGATTGAAAATCCCCCTTTGTAGACATGACCCCCAGAGAAATCAAGTTACAAGACGGTTCGACCCGCCAGCTTCGTGGCCACAGCTGAAGCCAGCAAGAGGTGTCTGGATGGTGCTGATTTTTCCAAACCCTGCTGACTCGCAGCGCGGTGTGGCTACTGGAATAAGGCTTCTGATGCACAACATGAAAGGGAGCAGAAAAGTTTATTTTTATGCAGTGAGTCAGGTTCATACTTGGTAAGAATAGATTTTCCATAAAAATAGAAATTATCTATTCTAAAATTGAAGAGAAACTCCATTCTGTGCAAGAGAGGCAGCTGCAGTGGTCTTGTCTGCTTTTTTCAAGAATATAAAACCTTGGGGACCACGACTTCTGGGGGACATGATGGACTGACTAGAAGCAGTGTGCCCCTTCCCTCCAAGACTAAACCCGCAGAGAAGCTTCATAAAATAAAAATTTTACATTAAGTAAAGTGTTGTGTGTGTGTATGCACACACATATATACGCACATGGCCATTCACCCAGAGGCCGCTGCTCAGTGCCCACAGGTCTGGATAACCTGCACGGGCACACTGGGGCCCCGGCACCATGGAAGCTGCATTTGCTCTCTGCATGAACCTAGGTGGTAAAAGGACCATCCCATCTCTGAGAAGGTGACTGGAAGAAATTTCTGCCCATAGGCCCGTGGTCTGAGTGCAGGGGTGCTCCATAAGACAGGCAGAGAAAGAATCTTCTAGAAAGAGAGGAATCTGAAATCTCTGCAATGTGCATGTGTTGAGGCTACATTTTTACAGCCTTGTCAACCCTGGACTGAGATATTAAATAAAAATGGATATGAAAGCCTGAAGGCCCAGCAGGGCCAAAATGTGAAAGCGTTCCCCAGGGACACCGCAGGCTGCCCAGAGCGTCTGGGGTTCTGGCTGAAGAGGAGTCTTATCAAGCATGTGGGGAAAAAGACTGCTAGGAGCAGCCACGATGGGCAGAGAGCACTCTCCAAGAAGGACAGAAAAAGAAAAGCATCCAAAAGAGAATTAAAAAAAAAAAAAAAAAAGAACGAAAGGAAACAGGGACTACGTAAGTGGCTCATAAACATTACATACATCCATATTTTCTGCTCTCATTTTCTTTTCTATATTTAATAATTATGTAAACACGAGTATCTGTCTTGATAGATGGCTGGCTTTGTGAATTTAGCAAGGCATCCAAGATGGCTTATTCATTTATCTCGTCTCATGGCAGAGAACCCCACATCGCACATGGGAAAACAGGCGCTGCTCTCAAAATCTCCTATACAGGTAATGAATTTCATTGCACTTCTAGGGTATGAAGAGTACCGATCCCCATTTTATCCTAAGGATGATACTAATAATAATTCCAAGCAATCACATCATAAGCAGTAACTCTATTTATACGCACACACCTATATATGTATAATCTGTCACATTCAACAGAAATATGTTTGAAGCCCAACCAGGAAAAAAAGAAAAAAGAAAGAAACAAATATGTGACTCTGCGCAAAGCTCTAGAGCAAATAAGGAAACTGTAGATCATTAAAGACAAGGCAGTAATTTTAGTAACTGATGTGGGTTTTCTTAGCCCAGCTAAGCATCTTTAAACGGTCGGTTTGTGCGGTGCCGTGTGGAGGCTTCCTTCTTCTTGGGTCTTGTAGCAGATCTCGCCCAGGCCCCTGTGCCCCAACTGCTCTGCTCCGGTCCCCTCCTCCCTGTGTTTGGCCCCTGGGGGTTCGTTCACAGCCTCCCCTCTGCGGCACTCATGGACCGTGCTGTTGGTTTTAGCACGAAACACAGAGCAAGCCGGGCAGGACACAGGGGTTGGTCTGAAATCTCTTTTCATCCCTCAAACCCACACCAGCACCACACGGCACACAGTTGGTGCTCAACCAATTTCCATCTCTATTGACGACATGCCAGCTCCGCTGTACGAGCCTGTTGCATTCAATTAATCAAATCAAGAAATATCACAGAGGGATGGAGCTTATTCTAGCTCCTTCTTTTTGCACCTGGGGGACTTCTGGCCCCGGGAGGGGTCAGACGGTAAATCGAGCCAGGGGCAGAGTTGGGTCCAGAACACTTGGCTCCCAGGCGCGTCTCCTGTCCTTTACACAACCTCCTTTCATCATCGGAATAACAAAAGCAACCATTTCTTGGGGTTCACGGTGGCCCATGCACCCAAGAGATCGAGATTTATATAATCCCCATTTTGCCTGCGAGGAGACAGAAACTCAGAGAGGCTCCGTTGCACGGGTCACCCAGCTGGTCTGAGCTTCCTCCTCACTTCCGGAGGAAAAATGTAAATAGCAGAAGAGGAAGGAAGAAGGAAGAGACAAGTCTGAGGCCGGATGAAGGAGAACCACAGAAACAGGGAAGGCGGCAGAGGGAGTCCCCCAGCTCCCTGCACGTTCTCTCCCTAAGTAGCACACGTTATGTGAGTAATTTTGCACGACTGCTTAAATAGGGGGGCTCCTTCTAAATACTTCCTCGGGGGCCTGGAATTTGAAATTGCCTGTGGAGCAGCATCTATTGCTAGAGCTGGGCCGCTTGGTAAAAGAAGGGAAAAAGCAGTGATGTCACTGGCAAGGAGAGCAGTTTTGCCTTCGGCAGTTGGACGTGTTGTGGGAACTGGGACTCTAGCCTCCTTTGTCACCCCTTCATAAGGCAGCACCGTGTGGCTCTGATAACTCATCTGTCCCTGGGAGATGTCTAGGCAAATGACTCAGCCAACAGGGTCTGCACGATTATGAGCGAAGAGTAGCTATAAAAATAAACAATGATCACAGCACTCTTTTTTTCTGAACAGGAAGCCTATTATCTTGTCTACCTTTGAGCAGCTCGAAGCCCAAAAGGTAATGCATAATTTTGTTTTTTAACAGTTGTCATATTAAAGAGCGCTTGGAAGTACCTGATTTCCCTGTAACAGATGGAAAAGGGAACAATAAAAATTTTTTTTTAAAAAAACAACAAACCGCCCTCCCCCCCCCCCCACCCCTCTACCTTCACGAACATACTTGCCTAACATACGGTTTCTCTGAAATGAGATATTTTCACCCCAGGAAAATCTGTGGATTTGGTTAACATTGCTATCTAATCTTGCTCTGAATATTCAACATAAATTAATCCTACCAAACTCCATCTTATTCTGACCACACTGCAGATTTTTAAAATGTATTATTGCCTCCTTTACGCTCTCTCTTTAAACATTCCCCGGTTATGGGACCTGACCTCACAGTAAAGCTATGTTTTTAAAATTTCCATTTTATTTTCAAGTCAGGACATTTTGTTCCAACATAGACCTGAGTGAGAGGCCACTGCCTCTCTTATAAATTCTTCTTGCTCTTTCTATACTGTTCTTCCTAATAATAATAAATGAAATTAACCCAGCTCTGTTTAACAAGGTGGTGCTGTCACCAACACAGAATTCAGTCCCTTTCATTTTATTTAAGACACTGCATGCATAGCAGAGAGGTATCGAAACTTGCCAAGTGGAAAGGTCTGTACATACAAACAGCCTATACTAAATACATCACTTTGAAAGATAATAAGCACAAGATAAATAACAGAAAATCAGATAACCTAAGAAAATTCAGCTGACAATTTTCATTGAAACACATTCTTTTCTCTAGGCAAATAACAAAGCTAAATGCTGTACGTTATTTAAAAAGTTGGACAGCAGCACTTAAAAATATGGCAATGATTAATTCCCTTGCAGTGGGAAAATACCTTTGACGATTTTATTGAGAATTTGTTTATCTATTTACTGATTCTTGGCATTTAAACAAATGATCCACTGTGCATTTATTTATTTTTTTTTCCCAGAGAGGGTAGCATTCTCGTCAAAGGACTGCTGAAACCTTATGCTCTCTTTTCAACACATTCTCACAAATGTTTATCTCGGAGAGAGCTAAGGGGCAAATATCCTGAACTGTGTTCTACCCTTTGAAATGCTAAAACATGATGTCATATATGGTTACCTGGTAACTACTTCAGTTTACTTGAATTCCATTCTTCCCACTTGATAAAAGGTCAATAAGGAACATCTGGGTTTGACCATAAACGGCAAAATACCCTCACGCCCCATGCTTAAATGGAAAATGATGTGTCCACGTCGTGATGTTGGCCTTTCCATGCCAGGAAAACAACAAAGACCAGCAGTTCACTTAGGTTCTGTGGGCTAGCTGGTGCCTCTGTCGGCAAGGTCTCCTCCCTAAATCCTTGGATAGCTGGGAATTTCTTCTTATTCTGGACTCAGTACGTATTCACCTTCTCAAAGAGGCCTTGCTTGATCAGCCAATTTAAGTAGCTTCTTTATTACTCCAACACATAGCATTTTTTTTTAAGATTTATTTATTTATTTGACACAGAGAGAGAGAGAGCATGAGCAGAGGGAACAGAGGGAGAGGGAGGGAGAGTCTCAGCAGACTTTGCGCTGACTGGAGAGCCTTATGCGGGACTTGATCTCACGACCGTGAGATCATGACCTGGGCTGAGACCAAGAGTCAGAGGCTTAACTGACGGCACCCCCCGGGTGCCCCACATAACGGCATTTTAAAAATAGCTCTTAATAGACATATCTCCAAAGAAGATATACAGATGGCCAACAGACATATGAAAAGATGCTCAACCTTATTAACCATCAGGAAAACGTAAATCAAAACCACAGTAAGGTATCAACTCACACCAGCCAGAATGGCTAAAATAAGAAAGACAAGAAATAGCACGTGTTGGTGAGGATGTGGAGAAAAAGGAAGCCTTGTGCATGGCCGGAGGGAATGTAAGTCAGTGCAGCCACTGTGGAAAACAGTATGGAAGTTCTTCAAACAATTAGAAATACAATTACCATATGAGTCAGTAACCCCACATCTGCGTATCTACCTGAAGGAAATAAAAACACTAATTTGAAAAGATATGTGAACCTCTTTTTTTTTGCAACATTATTTACAATAGCCAAGATATGGAAGCAAAGCAAGTGTCCATCGATATATGAATGATAATGAAGATGTGGTATGTATACACAATGGAGAGTTACTCAGACGTGAAAAAGAATGAGATCTTGCTATTCAAGATAACATGAATGGTCCTGGATGGTGTTTACTAAGTGAAATAAGTTAGACAAAGATAGGTACCGTATGATTTCACTTATATGTGGAATCCAAAACAAAACACATGAATAAACAAAAACCAAAACAGACTCATAAATTAAGAGAATGAACTGGTAGTTGCCACAGGGAATGGGTTGGGGGGAACTGGGCAAAAAAGGTGAAAGGGATTGAGGGGTGCAGACTTCTAGTTATAAAATAAATAAGTCACAAGAATGTAATATACAGCTTTGGGAATATAGTCAATGATATTGTAGTAACTTTGTATGGTGACAGATGGTAACTATACTTATTATGGTGAACATCTCATATTATGTATAATTGTTGAATCACTATGTTGTACACTTCAAAGTAATGCAATATTATATGACAACTACACCTCCATTAAAAATAAAAACAAAAATAAAATGGCTCTTACTACCTTCTGAAATTATCTTGTTGTCTCATCTGTTTACTTCTTTACTACCCCAGCAAAACACACATGCCATGAGAATAAAGACCTTATTTCCATTTTATTCCCAGGGCCTAGAACACTGCTTGCCACAATATAGACATACAGTCAAAATCTGTGAATGAATGCATATGTCATTTGAAAAAGCCAGGTAGTATTTCCACAGATCTTGGGGTGGGAGGAGATTATAATATGGCAGGTGCTGGGAATATAATGTAATCTCTGCCCTCGAAGAGTTTCCAGGCTGTCCAAGAGACGCCTAATTTATCCCAGTATCATGACCTGCTCCTGTCCCTCTTCAGTCTTTCCTGCTCAGCAGGGAAAATGTCCAAGAATGGTCCTCCAACCAGGTTCTGGGCAGATGACACACAGCAGGGAACCCTTCACCATTACACAAGACAACAATGAAAACCAACCAATGAACAATCAATAAGGTCAAATAAAGTAACAGAAATCAGCGATCAAATCAATAAAAAAAACCCTGAACAAACCAATAAGGGACCACTTGACTGAAACTCTGAAACAGTCCTTTAACCTTGGGGTATCCCACCTATTAGTGTATTTTAAAACTAATCATCTTCCTGTGGGTGCATGGGTGGCTCAGCCGCTTAAGCGTTTGACTCTTGGTTTCGGCTCAGGTCAGGATCTCAGGGTGCTGGGATCGAGCCCCGTGCCCAGCTCCACGCTCAGCGGGGGGTCTGCTTGAGGATTGTTCTCTCACTCCTTCTGCCCCTCCCCCCATTCAGTATCTTTCTCTCTCTTTCTCTCAAATAAAAGAAATAAATCTTAAAACAAACAAAACAAATCCTAATCACGATCCTGCAAGTTTCAGAACCCAAGGACAATGTCAAAAATTTTTGCTTTTCCTTCCATAGAATTTCTATGTACCAAAGCTCACGTACATGTCAAAAACAGGGGTTGTATGCACAGGGGGCTGCCGTTGAGCAAGCCTGCTTTAGGAGGTGGCCTAGGAGGTAGGAGAGGGGAACAGCATCACCCTCCTATCTTCCCTTCTTTCTCTCCCAAAACAGGGCCTCTGACTACTCTGCTTTTGCATAATCTTCCCCCAAAGACGGCAAAGCTGTCCAGATCTTGTTCTTGCTTGCTGTGTGAAGGAGTATGTCCCTTCTTAGTTCATAGGGGTCAGGATATACAAAGATCTCTACGCTCAGGGCTGGCTCCTTTCTCCTTTCTGAGGAGACGCTCTTCATCCTTGCCTCTAGTTTCTTTCCTTATGACACTAAACAGAAATAAGAAGATTACAATTTAAAACCCAGACTAGCTTATAGGAATTACCACCAACTCATACCATTGTCTTAGTTCAGCTCTTCCAAAAGCTCCTTCGAGGGCTGACGGTATCATGCCAGCATTCCCCACGTCTTTCCTTCGAGATTGTTCTTCTTAGTAATTCCGGCCTCTAGCGAGACGGCCCCCCATGCCCTTCTTCTGCATTGTTACTGACTCTCGCCCAAGCACATCCGTCTCCAGGAAGGAACACCTGTTCGCACGCCCCAGAAGAAGCTCTTCTCATTTAAAGCCTTAACAGCAGGAACATCCTTCCTAGAAAGATAACTATTTTTTACGCTTTAATCTTTAGACGACAAAGCTCCTTAATTAAATTTAAACCAAAATATTTTCGTAAAGCTCAAATTCTGAACTGGCATTCCTTCACATTTCTCAATTTGCACAGTCCCTTTGTCCGTGGAAAACAGGGTATTCACTGTTTGAAATTGCCTGGTGTTGAATGTGGCCTCCTCCTCGAGTCTGAATAGGGGAAGCCAGACTCCGGGAGGGCTTTTGTCCCACATTTTCTTTAATTGTGTTGCACCTGCTGTCTACCAGAATGTACGTGTTTTCTCCCCCTCGCAATCAACATGTACTATTGAAATGTGGTACGATCAATACCGCCCTCCCGGAAGATGTTAGAGAGAATAAAGATATCGAGTTTAAGGGAAACAAAGCCGGGACTTGTACCCATATCCTGTTATTGATGCACTCCCCGGAGTAAAGAACAGCATGTTCTGGTCACGGTTCTTGGGGCTCTCCGCCTTGCCTGAATTATCTTGCAAAAATCGGCCAGGTAGGGCTTCCCGTGGGAAACGCCACGAACCCTGGAGCCAAACATGGGGGCTCAGCCCCACCCCCGCACCCCCAGGGCTACCCTGTTTATGAGCTTCGATATCACAGGCGAAAGCCTGCACCTTCTCAGCCCCAACTTCTTTAGCTGCAAGAGAGGATAACGATCACGCTTGTCTCTCTCGGGGATGCTACGGCACAGTGGTCTTGCTAGTGTTAGTTATTCTGTTATTATGTCTGGAAGATGTTTCTGTTTCCTCCCATCGAGGATAATGTCGCCCATTCTCCCCCATCCCTATCCTGGTTAAAGCCACCCCAACCCGGATCACGACCCTCCTGAATCCTCCAAGTCACCGAGCATCCCCTCTTACGCACTGCAATCAGATCTGTGCGGGACCCTCCCAGGTCCTATAAGGGGCTGGCTGCTGCCTCCGACCTTTGTTCCTGCTCTGTTCCCCTAGCTCCTCTCCAAGTCAGGAATGATCCTGGCCGGCGGGCTTCTCTGCCTTCACTGCACGGCCATGCCCAGGCTGATGTTTCTGACCCCGCACCCGAAGGCCCCGGCCCTCTCCCCTCTCGCTCCCTCTCCCGGCGCTCTGCTTGTCTCGCTCCCAGGGCTCATCACCAGCTGAAGCCATTTCATCACGTGTGCTCTTGCATACTGGTTTTCCCCGACCCGGACTCTAAACTCTATCAGGACAGGTCCCCTGTCTGTCTTGTTAACTGTCAGAGCCCCCAGGAGTTCAAGAAATACTTTCCGGATAATTGCACATTTACGTTTTCGTGACGAAGAGCAACCATTAAAGCAGTTAGAATGTGTTGTCCTTAAAGACTACACACAGAGCTTAAATGGCTCGCCCGTGCCAGAGAATACTGCCTGGGACGGACAGGGGTCCTGAGCGTTTACGTATTGGTTATAGTTCTGTCTTGGCCTTGGCTCTCTGAGGAAAGCTATGGCTTTCCGAGTGCTGGCCTCTGGCAGATTTGCCCTGGTCTCATTTTATTTGCTTCTTTCCCTGGTGAGTCTGGGGCAAGTCTCTTATCTCTATGTCCGAGTGTGGGGTAAGTCACTCAGCGACGCATATTGGCCATATGTTACTGGTTTACAGTAATATGGGGGGGACTATTGTAGACTCCTGGGCCATTTCTTCTACTCATTTTCAGATTGTTGACATTAATGTCCTACAGATAAAGGAGTGTTATTATGGGAAGAAATGTGAATGAAATATCTTCGTCTAGCCAACTTTTGCCAAAATAAGTCTACTCCATACATGACAATCCTATACCTCGATGGGGTAGATAGGGAAATGGGTAGACCCACATTTTGGCTATGTTCTTCATACAAGAATTCATCTCATATTTTTATATCTTTGTTAATGGGACTTTCTGAAAACAGGTGCCCTCTAATCAGCTTCCATTGGTCTAGTGGTCGCAAAGATTCAACCAGGGCAGAGCAGTACTCTACACTCACACACCCTTAGTGGATTTACCTGGTAAATCCCCAGTGCATCTGTTCCTACAGGAAAAAAAATTAAAAATAAAAAAATCATCTCGGAGCTGAGATTAGACTTTTAGACCCTCCTGAGCGATAATCCTCACTCCGACATTGACTTTCTTTGTGGGGTTTGGCAAATCAGTTTTTTTCCCCTCATAATACAGGGATAATAATGCTTTAGTCAAATGGATGCTGTGAGAATTAATTACTGTTGTACAATTTACTGGAGACGGGAAGTCCTGTGAAAATATTGCCACTGCTTATGGGATTGAGGTCCAAAGACATGGCATCACACACAGCAAAGAAATCAAGACATCTCAAAATCCCTACTGTTTCCCTCTCTCACAGTGCCCTCCTTCTTAATGCAGGTGAAAAGTAGGCAACGCAGTTTCAAGGACATGTCCCCTTCTTCTGTGACAGGAATTGAAATGCACCCATGGGCCTACCCATATGTGCCCTGTCGGGCCTCCTCCGAGCCTCTTTTGCAAGCACTGCAAGGGGTGAGAAGGAGAACTTTTGTCTACTTTTGACCCTGAACCAGGGTCTTTTTGAATCAACAGATGCCTTCAATAGCAAGTTTCAAGGAAAGGTCTTTTCAACAGCACTTAGGAAGAGGGTGGTCAGACTTTGGACTCTCAAAAAAGAAGAGCGAGTCTTGTGTAAGGTGATAACTAATGGGTTAAAAAGACTGAGCCCCATTTTAAGGAAACGCGGTTCTGTACAGCAAACACTAGGAGCCGGCAAAATGTGGGTCGTCTTCACATGAGGAATTTCTACCTCCTGAACTACAGTTTTAAAATGGTCAGAGATAAGAGAATGCAGGCCTTGGAGGAATTAAGGAAGGGGGAAGCTTGATCTTTTTCTCTCAAACTAAAATAAAGCAACAGAATGAAAAACACTACCTATGATTCATGTTTATGTCCCCCCACCCTCTTTTTTAAAGACATGTCAATCAAATCAGGATCCACGATGTAGGTCCCATGTAGGGATAATACCGTTCTCAGAGAGGTTTCATGGTAGTGCCATAGAGATTGTGATGCCGAAATGGCCTCCAAGAAAAGGAAGCATTAAGAGTATTCTGATTATAGAGTCTGTCTTTGGAGTGTTCAGATCATAAGTAGAACAGATTTTAACCCATAGACTCTACATGAGCATTTCCTGAAAGTGACGATCTGGGGTGTGAGGTTCGGGCTTCTGTATATGTCCTTCTACCCTAGTTCCCTGTGTTATCTGTTTACTCATTCATTCATTCATTCATGGAAACTTTTGAGGATTGTTTGAAAGTGCTTTTCCTGAGCGAAAGGGTAAAGATTACTCTTTGAGAGTCCCTTCAATTTCATTTTTTACAAAGATTTTATCTATTTATTTGTCAGAGAGAAAGAGAGAGAGCACAAGCCAGGGGAGCAGCAGGCAGAGGGAGAAGCAGGCTCCCCACTGAGCAAGGAGCCTAATGTGGGACTTGATCCCAGGACCCTGAGATTGTGACCTGAGCAGAAGGCGGACACTTAACCGACGGAGCCACCTTGGAGTCCCTTCAATTTCAATTTGCAAGGCTCAGTTCTCCAGTTTTTTTTTTTTTTTAATTTTATTTATTTATTTGACAGAGAGAGCACAAGAAGGCAGAGTGGCAGGCAGAAGGAGAGGGAGAAGCAGGCTCCCCACTGAGCAGGAAGCCCGATGTGGGGCTCGATCCTAGGACCCCAGGATCATGACCTGAGCCGAAAGCAGCTGCTTAACCAACTGAGCCACCTAGGTGCCCCCCAGTTTTTAACCTCAGATGGGGAGGAAGAGAAAGGCAAATGTAAGACCACAGTGGAGGTCTGTCTGACTTTGTATTCACAAGGGGATGAGGGCTGGAGGGTCTAGTTCTCTGTCACCTGTCCTGGTCTCCGCTTGGGGAACCTCTACATCACCCCTGTCCTGGCCCTTCAATCCACTCAAGATCATTGGGAGAGTCACGGCCATGTATCATGCTTCCATTTTCCCTTTGCCAACTGTCTCTGTATTTTCACATTTCTGCTTTGTGGAAATGAATCATTTTCCTTTAACTTCTCCCTCCTCTCTTCTTTGCTTGCCCTGCGGGTGCCTGAACCCTCTTGGGGACTGAGTGGTCCAGGCTGTGACATGACTTGTCCATCAGTATTCCGATTCTTTACTCACAGAGAGATGGCTGCAGATCAACACAGACACCACCATATATCCCTACACACGTGAAAGTAACAATCATCTCCCAGACCTGTCAAAACTGAGCATTACCAAACTCTGTCCATTTCAAGATCTCTGCATTAATATTCTGAGTTCTCTGAATTGAAAAAAATAAAGGATAATAAAGTTTGAATATATTCACCATCTCTGTAGAGTAAGCAAATAGCTTTTGACATTTTAATAAAATTGCCTAATTAAACCCTTTAAATTTCATTTAGTTGTGTCATTTAGTTATTACAAATGCCATGTAGTCATGAGATTATCAGGTTTGGCACTTAATTGCTGTAAAAAAATGTAGTTCCTCATTATTTATCTTCACATGTATCAATCACTTAGAAGTGGAGTGTTCGTGCCTAACCCCCTTTTCTTTTCTTACAAAAGATGCATTGATTCCGGAATAATATGTGGTTGGGCTTGTGATTTTGGCAATTTTTATTCAGAAAAGTGACTAGAACAACTTGGGGATCCTGGAAATCAATTATGGGAGTTCTCAAAGGAGCCCCTTCTCCGGCCTTGGCGGAGGACTGGTGACAACAACCCACCGTGATCAGGAAGATTGTGTCCTTTGTGATCACACACATCAGAAGCCACTCCCGTGTTTACACCAACATATGGGGCACTTGTGAATTAGGTGAGTGGGAGCACCGCTCAAGTGGTCTTGGGCGGGGGGCTGCCCCCAATTCGGACTAGGCTGCTTTTAAGCCGCCTTCTTCAGAACAAGTCTTTGCACATAATCCCCAAAGCGGATATCCTATTCTCTAATTTTTCCCTCTTCTCTCTGATGAAAAAAAGGCATTCTTTTAGAAGTAGATTTGTTATTTGAAAAACCCCCAAATTTAGAGTTAAGTCCCATGAAGTAATTCTGTAACTGAAAACACCGAGGTACAAGCACTGGGTCATCACATTCATCAGGTGGAGTTCCTGTGTGTCCCCTAATCTGGCGGCGATGGAGAAGACTGTCACCATCACGATGCCGAAACAGTTGTCACTCCCCAAAGGGGACGATTTTCTGAAGAGCTATGTTCATTTTTGTGCTGGAATTCTGGAAGATTTTGTTTAAAAAATATGCAGATGTTTAGAATTACAACTTACTAGATGGCAACGCTGAGTATTTCACTAGCTTGCAACGATGAAAGTCCCGATCAGTGTCTAGTGCTTTAGCTCATGCTCAATATGGGACTACTCTACAAATACATGGATTAAACTCTGGATAACAAATATTGTTTACTATTTCCTGACATCAGAATAACCATTATGATCCGGGAACTGATAATTTTCAGTTACCAATATTATATTTTGAGATCAGCCTCTACATTTGCTTTCCTAGGTGGTTGATAATTTGTAAGAATAATTCACCCATTTCTCAGTAAAAGCTACACTTTTTTCAAGAGTAACTGTGTCTATAAGAAACAGCCTTTATTTGCAAAGCACAGGTTTGTTTTTTTTTTTAATAGAACCATTTCAGAATTGGGGATAAACTATCAAAAACAAACAAAAGCATTTTTAAAAAGCTGTTATTACAGGCAGTCCTCCTAATTATGTAATTTTTATTTATTTATTTATTTAAAAGATTTTATTTATTTATTTGATAGACAGACATCACAAGTAGGCAGAGAGGTAGGCAGAGAGAGAGGAGGAAGCCGACTCCCTGCCGAGCAGAGAGCCCGATGCGGGACTTGATCCCAGGACCCTGAGATCATGACCTGAGTCGAAGGCAGAGGCTTAACACACTAAGCCACCCAGGTGCCCCTAATTATATAATGTTATAGTATCTAAACTTAAACACTCTTTAGTAGGCAATAAATTTATTACATGAGGATATGAAGTTGGCTCTGTGGAACTCTTTGTTTTAACACCAATTTGCCTACTCTTTTTCATATTACCAATGAATATAGTAAGAAAAAGGAACTAAAGGGGCACCTGGGTGGCTCATTTGGTCAAGCGTCTGCCTTTAGCTCAGGTCATGATCTCTCTGGGTCCTGGGATCGAGCCCTGCTATGGGCTTCCTGCTCAGCACAGAGTCTGCTTCTCTCTCTCTCCTTCTGCCCCTTCCTACTGCTCATTCTCTCTCTGTCTCTCTCAAGTAAATAAACAAAATCTTGAAAAAAAAAATGAAAAAAAGGAACTAAAACAACAACTTCCTTAAAACATTCTTAAAAAGTTATAACTTGCAAAATTTGAAAGTGGCTCCCTAGAATGTTCCATAAGTTATCTGCAGAAAGCAAGCATCACAGTCAGGTCCCCATGACTTTATCCCACAGCCAGGATCCCCAGAATCAGAGCATACACATCTATGGATAGGGAGCCCCATCTATTACTTGGCTTTATTCTTCTCCGATAGTTCCTCGCTGTCTTCTAGCTTGGGATGCTTCTGAACTGGAAAGAACATAACTAGCTTTACAGACAAAGGTATCTGCCTCCTCTAATTACTAACGCATTTAAAAGCTAGCTGTTGTCTCCCACACGGATTCAAAGCCAACCAGCAGAAAGCACAACACTGCGAAATAGACTTTGCCATACCCACGTGAGGTTAGTAAGCATTTTCAGCGCTGAGTTTCTGGAGCCCTTTCCAAACAACCAGAGCTTTGTCCTTCACAGATTGATGTTGATGGTACAAACGCTCTCCGAGAAGAGAGGGTAGGTTTTTTCTTTGTTAGAACCCACTCTCCAAAATCCTAACATGAGTCTAATAGGTAGTCACCACAGGTCTTATACAAAAAAAATTATGTAGGATGGTCATAGGATTCAAAGAGTTGCTTTCAGGGGCACCTGGGTGGCTCAGTGGTTTAAAGCCTCTGCCTTCGGCTCAGGTCATGATCTCAGGGTCCTGGGATCGAGCCCCGCATTGGGCTCTCTGCTCAGCGGGGAGCCTGCTTCCCCCTCTCTCTCTGCCTGCCTCTCTGCCTACTTGTGATCTGTCAAATAAATTTAAAAAATTAAAAAAAAAAAAAAAGTTGCTTTTTTACAAGGTGGGGCTGAAACCTCAAACACTTGGATCCTGGCAAGGAACAAGCAAAACTCAGAAGATCCTATTCTGACGTCTTACACAACAATACCTTTTTCTTTGAATTGCAAATTCGCCCTTGGCCAGTTTTCTTTCTTTTTTTTATTTTGCTATATATATATTTTTTTTCAGTGAAAATGGTTTTCCTGCACACACTAAGCAGTTGAAAGTACATGGTCATTGGATACCTACATGAAAAGTGCAGTGAACTTTTCTACTGAGTCGCTCTTTTTGCATTTATGAGATCCAAAAATTGAATCTGCTTTTTCCCATGAGTACTTCTTTTGGATATAAGCTATCAATTATCTAATGAAGTCATATAAATCTCTTAAGATATTTCATATAAAGTACTTGGTGAGTTTTAGCAAACAGTATATTAAATTAAATTCAGCAATACACTCAGAAACCAGAATAACACACAGAGTAGGATTTCACTGAGATTAAAAAGCACACACATGCACATACATGTTGTATGTGCCTAGAAAGAACTGGAAGCATATACCACAGACTATGTGTTATCCTATGTACTGCATACATTTGTTTATGGACTGTGTTTTATATGGTGTATATATATGCTACAGAGCATGGGCAGTGCTTTTTACATTTGTACTCTATACTCCTGAATTCTGCAAACATTCTACAATCAGAATATATTAATATGTTGCTCAAGTCGTAATAACACTAAAATAGATCTGGCAATCATACTGATTGGGGGGTGGGGGAATGGAGTACCATATAAATGGCAAAGTCTTCTTCCTTCTCCACTAGATGCAGCATCATATAAAGGGTAGTAGTTTGGGGACAAGATGAACAGGTTCGATCTCAGTTCCATCATATCATAGTTTTATGGCCTTATATGTTTGCTCTGATTATGAATTTCTCATCATAAAATGAGGGTAGTGATACCCATCTCCAAGGGCTGCAGTTAAACAAGACTGTATGCATAGGAGATCCATTGCACATCCTTTCGGCCTTGGTGGTGGCTGTCCCTTTCGGTCACCAATTGTGCCTCATCCCTGGGTTTTTGCAAGTTAGTTACAACCATAGCAATGCACCCTTGGGCAATGTTAGTGCACAGTGTACTGTGTCCTCTCAATGTTCACACTTCAGTCATTTCAAATACTACAGTCTCCAAGTTCACTTTTGTGAGTGTCCTTTTTCCCAATAAACCAGTTGTTTCAGACATTACAGGCATGGCTCCTTCCAAGGAATCGCTGTCCGGAGTGTCCTCTAGGTTTGGAAGGCAATCATGATCAGATCCATGGGGCCTTACCTTACAGGATTGTGTAACTTGCAAAAATATAAATGTACACAACACACACACATGCATATGTATGTATGTGTGTATGTATGTATGTATGGACACTCACATGGCACATATGAATGCAGACAGGACCATTGAGCAGAGGTTCTCAAAATGTGGTCACAGATCAGGGGGTTCAACATTACCTGAGAACTTGTTAGAAATGCAAATTCTTGAACCTCAGTCCAGATCTACTAAATCAGACTCTGAGGTCGACCAGCACACTTAACAAGCTCTTCAAGTGATTCTGGGGCAGCCCACGTCTGAGAACTGTTGCCAAATGTAACAACCGTTATGCCCCATAGTAGCTACAAACTGCAAAGAGCCCTTGAATAAATGCAGAACCTTTCTTGATACCATTTCTACTCCAAGGGAGCTCTCTGTGAAGCTGGGAGAAAAACATGGCGTGGGGCAGGGTGTGTGTGGGGGTAGCTTTTATATATATATATACCTTTTAAATATATATTTTCATATATATATATTTAAAGCAGTGTTTGAAAGAAGAAAAGAGTAAGCTAAAAATACCAATCCAACAGAATTTGGCCTACAACTATTTCCATTTAATCTGGCTTTATATGGGGCTATATTACAAATGGAAATGCTCCAACCGCAGCTGAAATTTTGTTCTACATGGAAACCAGACTATCCAATTTCATAAGAATTTTAAAATAAACACCTGAAATAAAATCTATAATTGCAATGCCATGGTCTTTTTTTTTTTTTTTAAGATAACTGAAACAAAGACCAAAGGCCACTTTACAAGAGAAAAGCAAAAAAACAAAATTACAGACGATTATGTTGACCTACTCTTAAATGTTGAGATTCTTTATGGGCAATATATGAAAATTGTGAGAGCTGGAGAATCTTGAGGAGATGAATGCACTTTCAGTTTAAAGTGTTATCTACAGGATACAGCAACAAATGCACACTCAAAAAATTTCAACTGCTAACATACATAACTTGCAGTGGGGTCATTAGCTTCAGTATATGACTGGGTAGTTCGGGTGAGTTCAGAAGAAAGTCTTGAGGTTATTAAGGCTTTCCTGACTATGACATCATCTGCCACTCACACCTTACCTGGAAACAGCCCCACACTTAAGACAGCTTGAAATGGAACCCATAATATATTCTAATTTGATCCATTCTTCTTTATAGCTATGGCCAAAGGGGAAAAAGACAATTATCTTATGCATTTTATTCTTATAACTTTTGGGATGAAATCATTTAGAATGATCAGAATAACCTCAAGAAGCCCTAGAAGAGAAGAAGCATTGGTTTCGGTACCATTTGCGGGATGACTGGAACCACGCATCTGTCCAGCAGATGGTGCAGTGTGGGTAGGGCCCCCAGAGGACTCGGTATGCCCTTAATGGACACTGCAAGAACACTAAAACCCATGTTTTCTAACAGAATAGATGAAGTCCTAGAATGATGTAGAAAGAACAGCAAAGAAGGAATGCACAAAGGAGGCGTAGGGGTATGGGAACCAAGACATGGTGCAGTGGACGGTCTATACCCAACGACTTCAGAATACAACTTGTCAGTCCTTCAGTCTTACAATTTAGGTGGAAAAAAAAAAAAGTGGTAACAATGAAAAAACCCAGATTTTAGAACTGGCTGTGAAAGAACTGGTCTGATGGGGCTTATTCTCGGGATCCATCCTCTCCCACAAACAAGGAAGTCCAGTCCTAGCCTGTGGACTCCAAGGCTCACAGCTGGCCCTTGGAAGACACACTTCTCCGAGACTCGCTGCAGCTTCCCACCGATCCCTGATTCAGACCCAGACCCCTGAGTTTGCACGGGGTGCCGGCAAATCTGGAGTCATAGAATCTCTACTGGAAAGTAGAAAATGTAAAGTTCTCCGGGAATCTGGATTTAATTTCTTTTCCAATACAATGCTGGATGAGGAAACAAACAGGAAGGCGGGGCCAGGCCCTGGTATAGGTCCTAGGTTAATTGCCTTATAATAAGGAGCTCTTTTCTTTCACTGTTGATCAGCTTTCTTCCTAAACACAGTTAATGATCTCTTCTATTAAACATCTGAAAATGTTTATGAGGTTTGTGCTTTGGGGGTACATTATGATGATGGGCTCATAGAGCTCCTATAGACTTAAACTGTCTTCGGAGATTTACCCAATAAAAGAGACATAGATCTGGCTGACACGAAGAAGGGAAAGCCAACAGGGTCCCCTGGGGATGTCACCCTTGCCAAATGACACAAAAATTAAGCTGTAAAATTTAAATTATATGCAACTCTTAAAGTTTAGGATAAAAACGGATTCCTCTGTGTTGCATTCAAACAGAAGATAGTTGCCAATGTTTGGAAAGTATTCAGTCTTTTGTTAAATGAGTACTGATGGAAGTGTCCTACAGATGGTCTATTGCCCTACACATATTTAAATATACCCAGACAATGTGTAAACACCCAGAGTGCTGGGTTCACTGCTTTGCTGACTGTGCTAGTCTCGCTCTTCACTTCCTTCTGAGCAATGGGTTCTGATGCATTTGGTGTTACCTCCTCCACTGGCTAGATTGTTTGAGTCGTGTGTCTCGGGAAATCTGAAACCCAATACAGGACGGGAATACCAATGTTAAAGAAAATAATGGGTTGTGACCAAAGAAAGAAAAGGCATTTTATGCGCGTCTGAATTCCTCCAGCTTAATATATTTAAATGAAAAAAATTTGCACTCCAAAAGGATTCCTACTTTCAGTGTAACATCTACCTAAATAAGGGGAATTCTGCTCCGTTAACCAAGGCTTTCTGCCACTTATAAAGACCTAAAAGAATAAGAAACATTCCCAGTCTTCCTCGAGGCATCCGTACTTGAACAGTACTCAATCCCGGGAGAAAGACTTTCCAGTCTAGTTCTTAAGCAGACCGTTATTCTTGTGAAATGTTCTTATCTTATTCTCTTTTAAACATTCCTAAATGAGAAATTTTTTTGATCATGTTTTAAAGCTTCAATAACTACCAAAGAAGAAGGAGGAGAAGAAGGAGAAGGAGAAGAAGAAAGAAGAAAGAGAAGAAGGAGGAGAAGAAAAAGAAGAAGGAGAAGGAGAAGAAGAAAGAAGAAAGAGAAGAAGGAGGAGAAGAAAAAGAAGGAGAAGAAGTAAGAAGAAAGAGAAGAAGGAGAAGAAGGAGGAGAAGAAGATGATGAAAGTTCTCAAGCAAGAGAGAGAACAGTAAGGGCTGAAGGTGGTGTGGCTCTCAGGGTCATCTGGGGCCAGTAAGAAGGCATCCACAATCCATCCCTGGCTTTCCCCAGAACACAGGAGAGTCCTTTGTTTTACAAGACACTTGTTAACTATGCGCAGAGGTATTAAACCATGGGTTTTTGCTTACGAGCAAACATGGTCCACCAGAAAGAACATGCATTGGCCCCAAGAAACATGTTTCACTACGATCCAGTAGTTCAAACTTCCTTTTCCAGGCAGGCGTAGGATGACAGGGAAAGGTTCACAGGAGGGTGGCCCTCCCAATGAGCCTGCAGCCTGACCCGAGGAAGCCGAGTGGGACTAAGAGCAAACACAAATGCACAAAATGTACACATCTGTTGTAAAGGCAGCTAAGAGAATTGTCATTTCAAGAAGACTCAGACATGTCCACTCTTTTTGTAAAGTGTATTTAATTGTTTTAAAATTAAAAAAAATTTTAAAATTTTTTAAAATTAACATATACTAATGTATTGTTTTTTTTCAGGGGTGAGGTCTGTGAATCATCAGTCTTACACAACTCACAGCACTCATTTGAAAAAACAAAAACAAAAAGCATTGGTGACGCCTCCTATTTCAATTTTGAGGGAAATGTCATGTTGTCTTCAATCTCTCTGTTAAGTATTAACCTGGTTTAAACAAAATAGATTAGATCATGGTGATTAGTCGTAAAAAATTAAATGTGTGCTTCCATTTAAAAAAAGATAATATCATTTACTTTTCAGAGCCTGAAGATTGTGGGGAAGAGAGAACAGGAACGGAACTGAAGAAAACAAATAAGGGGAGTCTCATGCTTTTTGGGATCAATGAAAATGTTGCTTTGTCTCAGATATTGGAATTGCGCCTTTGGTAGAAAGTGGTCTAATTAGCCTGAAGCCTGAGAAATTTTGAATAATCCCACCAACTTCTCTGTCTGGTTCTTACTTGGAATAATGGATCAAAAAGAGAGCAGTGACTTTGGATGTCCATAGGCCATATTAAACCCTAAAGTTAAACGTGTGACCCATGAGAGATTAAAGGCTTTATTAGAAAGAAAATAAAAATCACTTCATCTTTCCAAAGGTAACACGGGATCTGGAAGCAGTGGTGATAAGGAAGTAAATAGCCAGGCTTTTGAAGCCAGGAATCTGAGTCCAAATTCTTGCTGTATAGATTCTGTGACTTGGGACAGACCTCTGCCCTACAACAACCGGGTTTCCTCGTGCACCTCGAGACACACGGACAAGCTCCTGGCACTTAGTACATACTGATTAAATGCCATTTTGATTCTTTATTAGGGAGGTGTCATTATTTGGATAAATTGTCTCAGCAAAAGTACTGAGCCCAAAGGTACGCCTGAGCCTTCGTACAGTAATTATGTCCATTTAAATATGCAAGTGAATTCTGTGGCTAGAATCAGCCTTCACCTAACAGTGATCTTGAAAAATAACAAAAATAACTCTGAAGGTCTACGGAGAAAATTTTAGTGGAAAAGGATCTTATTTAAAAGTCAGTTGCTCAATAACTAGAAAGTCAGTAGCTTTGTTTATAGCATTCTTTATTTTAATATTCATGTATTTAAAGTATGCTGATTTGCCAACTGCACACTAAATCACATCGTTATTTAAATTTTTTTTTCCCTTCCAAATCTCCATGAAAGCAATTTCTACTTTCACAGCAGTATACATCTGATGGAGAGATTTTAGAGGTCTTAAAAGCTTTGCACTTCATACTTGTTTGCCTTAGAAGGAGCATAATAAAAGAAAGTTGTCTCTTTACTTAAATAATTAAGAGTGATTGACTAGTCTGGGCTCCTGACATTATCAGCAATCCCATATTTTAATTCAAATGCAAGCATTCCAATTAATGTACTGAAATGAATAAAATATCACTAAAAGAAATCATTCCCATTGATTGATCTCATTCCCAGTGACCAATAATTTTATGTCCTATACCCATTTTAATATGAGAGTATCTTTATGTATAAGATATAAACTGTGTCAGTATATATTATGAACACAAACAGATTTCTCCCCATTAAAGAAGATAAAACTTTGCCTTGGGGGAAAAAAGGATTCTAGTGAATCCTATTACTATAGGATTGCTATACAGTTGTGATTACTATACAACCAAGCTCTTCGTTTTATATCTAGAATTCAAAGTTGTAAAAAGGTGAGTCTTATTTACTGGAAAAGAAGGCCCATCCAGTATGGAAAAGCATAGCAATGGAGCCTTTTGTCTCCACACCCTCCCATGTTCACAGTAAAGAAAACTTCTCAGGATGACTGTCTCAGTGGAAGAGGTGTTTTTGATTCCCAAACTGACTCCCCTGGAGAAGAATCACCAGGAAACTCAGATCCCAAAATAAGGCCACAGATCTCTTCAGACGCAAATACTTTTTTGACTATGGACATCAGGGAGAAACTTCTGACCTGATGGAAAAAGTCCTAATTCTGAGCAAACCTGTTGTCCTCTTTTAGGGACCTTTAGGTACTTAAGATAATCACAGATAAACAAACTCCTGTTTGTAGAGCTGATTATGACACCCAGCTAAAAATTCTGCTGGAGATAAGTGGGCACGGCTGTAAGAAATTTAACCAATGAATTGTTCTGTGTATTCTCTCCTGAAGACTATCGGAGAATTCTGACAAATGAATGTTTTTCAGTCTTTTTCAATAGAGATAGAATGTTTTTCAGTAGAAATCTAAAAGTTCTTATTTTAAAAGAGTAAATCTTCAATAATCTGGAAAACTCAGCCGGAATGACTAATTACCTCATAGGCAGCTTCGTTTTCACTGTTAGCTGGAAAACATTCACGTGCAAGAATTTTTCATCTGCCCAAACCTGAATTGCGTTTACTAGCAATTTCTCCAACAGGCAGTGTGTTGAAGTAAAAAGTGTAGGGTTTGAGAAGGGAAAACCTGTGTTCAAAATCTGATCCAGTCCTTCAAGAATTGTATCACTCAAGGCAAGTCACAACGTTTCTGTTTCTCTTTCTATTGAGTTTGCTCACCTATCAACTGGGGATAAGGTGGCCAATAGGGTTGGGTAAAATCAAACATGTAACAGTTGGAAAAGGACTAGAACAGTGCCAAGCACTTTGTAGCGTGATAACAAATTATTGCTAAAAGTCAATGTGCTTATTTAAAGAATGGGCCACAATTGCTCAACATATTTATAACTGCTCTGTACAAGACTCATCCTACAGAGTACCTCTCTCGTGCCCTCCCGGGGGGAGGTGGACATTTTCCACCCACTGGCTGTATGCTCTGCTCTGGCCAAGACATGAGTAGAAATGGGACAGTCTGTGTCCCAGTATAAGCTTTAAGAGCCATTGCATGGTCTGCCATTTTTCTTTTTCTCTGGTGGGAGGGCAGCGTGCCTGAGAGAATAGCTTGTCCTTCTGGGATGGAGACAGCACAGAGAAGAGCTACAGCCACCCCAGTACGTCATGTAATATGAGTTCAAAAAAAAAAAAAATAAGCCTGTTCTTATAAGCCACACTACTGCATAGTTGTTTTGCTCCCATAGCATACGTAGAGCAAAAGCTCATCACTCATCCAGTGGCGTTACTGCCAGTGCCAGGCAGCTGTGGGGCACTGAGGAAAGCACTGGCCTTCAAATCGGGAAACCTAAATCCAACTTCCAACAGCAGAGCCTCCCCTTGAACAGCCACAGTGTCACAGCGCCGTGGGTCGGAGGCTGTGTTCCATCCACTACTAGCTGTGCGCTTATGGGCAAGTGATTCTTAGCTCTGAGTCTCACATTCTTTATTTGCGATGTGGGGATAGTACTATCCGCCTCACCGGGTCGTTGTAAAACGTAAAGGAGCCAACACATGTGAGCTTTTCAGAGGAGAATCTGCACGTGGTAAACACTTAGCACAGGTCAATTACGCTACTGTTTTATTGTTATTATTATTCTTCCTTTTTTTGTAGTTTTGGGGAGGCTTGGAGCTACGAGTGTTTGGGAAAGCACTTTGTTAATCATACAGCGATACATGGACACACATGGCCCATAGGATTCCAAGGAACCATGCACCCATCCCCTCATTCCCGAGCTTCTGGAGTTAGGAGGAACTCTACGGGAGCAGGGAGCTTCCCTTGCTGGTTCACTGTTCTATCCCAAGCCCTCCAACACTGGCACGTCGCCGGCTAGTAAGTATTCTCGGAATGAATGAAGGCAAATCACGGCCTCCTTTGTAATCCCTTCGATGCCAATGCTGTCTTTAAATTATATTCTTCCTGATGGGGTCTCGGCCAGTTCCATAAATTAAGGCTTCCTATATCCAAACTTATTTCAGGTACTGGGTATATTTAACCATCTCCCTAAATTATCCAACTTACTAGATCTATGTTAAATAAAAATACCACGTATCATCCCTGCTCAGCAGAGATCAGAATAATTGGTGGTACGCATTAGAAGAATCACCTCAAATTAAAGAACATACTGTAATAATGTCTTTGATCCATGTACAATAGTGTACATGTCAACATTTTTTATACTCTGAATTATGAAACTAGTCTAAGAATTTCAGTGGTTTTTTTTTCTTTGATGTTAAGGCTAAGACTATTGAAATTATATGTTTTTTTTTAATTTTTTTAAAGATTTTATTTATTTGACAGACAGAAATCACAAGTAGGCAGAGAAGCAGGCACAGAGAGAGGGAGAGGCAGGCTCCCCGCTGAGCAGAGAGCCCAATGCGGGGCTCGATCCCAGGACCCTGAGATCATGACCTGAGCCGAAGGCAGAGGCCTTAACCCACTGAGCCACCCAGGCATCCCAGCGTTTGTTTTTTTTTTAAAGGGGGTGATGGCATATTTTAAAAGCAAATTTTAACTAATAAAGTTATGAATAAAAATAGTGAAATGAATAAATGAATAAAATAGTGAAATTTACTTCACATGTGCTTGGTTCAAAGGCTAAAGGCAATTATAAATGCTGCAGTTAAGATCAACCTTTAAAACCCCCACGTTTAAAAGCCAAAATGATCAGAAAATCCCCTGTAAGTTAAATGAGATTTCTGATACTATTTTCAAGCAGAAATGGTGTCTTCATCTACAGCTCTAGGAAACGCAGGAGAGTTTGCTTTGTATGGCTTTGAGGACTGAAGAGTAAGAGCATTTGCCACAGTTTGAGAGGTTAGTTTTGAAGACTTCCCACCCAAGTTAACACATTTTTTTTCCCAAATAATCTTTTTTTTTTTAGTATTGAAAATAATTCGGATTTTACTCCTATCACCAAATTATAAAATCCCGGAATTAGATGTGTCCTTCGGGGTCACCCAGGTCCATCCTTGGACCAGTCATTGCTGCATTTTCGCTGCCTGTCCCTTTAGCAAACATTTACTAAGCACGACCTGCCGAGCACGGTGTTGGAGTGACACCACATGTACAGAATGTAAGAATTAATGGCCTTAAAGACCTCCTGGCCAGCCTTGCCTGACAACTGTTTGTGACTAAACCCTAACAGTTTCGTGAGGCCGCTTGTTGCACTTCCGGACAAGGCTGAGGGGTCACGTCCTTCCTTGTAAGGGGCAGAGTTCTGCTGTGCGATGGCCCCATCTGGGGCCCCAGGTTACCCTCTGCAGCGGCCACCCACGCAGTCTTCCAACAGAAACTTGGCAAACGCTCCGAGACCTTTTCATGGCTCTTCTCGCCAGTCTTCTCCTTTCAAGAGAACGATCCCTGGCAAATTTTAACGAAGACATAATGCATCAAGTTTCTGTAACTTCCCATCATTTTCGTGTTCACATCCATAGATCAGTCCTTGCTGGGGCACCTCAGCCGTGATCAGCACACAGGGAAAAGCGTACCGTCTCCCTTTTTCCAACATCTATTGTATCAAACCATGGTCTCCCTGCTCCCTGAATTCCAGCTGATACTGTTCTGTTCTTCAAAAACACCATTTTTTTTTTTAACTTGTGAGTCTTTACAGTTGCCCATCTCTGTGTCTACCCATACTCCCATGTACACATCACCCCTTCAGAGAGGTGTCCCTCATGATCCTAATTAACTTGTCTATTATGACTGTTTTCTTTTCTTCTTCCTCTTTTTCTTCCATAAAAGATTTATTTCTCTATTTTGAGAGAGAGAGAGTGGGAGGGGCAGAAGGAGAGAGAGAATCCCAAGCAGACTCCCCCATGAGCACAGAGCCCCATGTGGGGCTCAATCTCATGACCCCAAGATCATGACCTGAGCTGAAATTAAGAGATGGAAACCCAGCCCACTGAGACACTCAGGCACCCCAATCTCTGTTTTATTTTCAGCTTAACACTTCCTGTTCTCTGAACTTACCCTGCTTAGTTGTTTACTTATTTATTGGCCATTTCCTCTCAAAGGAAGTTTATTTATTCCTACCCTGCCAGAGCCTAGAACAGTACCAGGCAAAAATGGAAGAAAGGGCAGGAGGGAACTGACTCTGCCCCAGACCTGTACGGACCCAGGTCACTATATGGTTTATGAATACAGTCAAGATTGACACTCGGGGGGCACTCAGTCAGTTAAGCGTTGGCCTTCAGCTCAGCTCACGATCCCGGGGTCCTGGGATCGAGCCCCACATCGGGCTCCCTGCTCAGAGGGGAGTCTGCTTCCCCCTCTCCTTCTGCTCACTCGCCTTGTGCTCTCTCTTTCTCTCAAATAAATAAACAAAATCTTAAAAAAAGAAATGACTGGCACTCAGACCACACTGGTTTTTCAACTGTCTGAGGGCAAGAAAACCGCTCCTTCTTCGTGTATGGATGAGACACATTCTTACCTGACAGGCTTATGCTGGTGACTTCTAGAGGGCAGCTGGAATTGTTAGATTCAGCCACGTAGCCCAGCTGCGCTCTGATTCCCTCACCCAACACGTTATCTCTACTTGTCTCTTTCCAACAAAGACTTTGATAATTATAACATATATGCCCGTTTCCACCACATGGACTCTTACAAGCTAGGCATGCATTGTGTCTACTTATGTGGACATAGACTAACTGTATCAAAATGTTATTTTGGGGGGTTAAGGTGGCCCATAGCATGAGTCTGATCCATAAACACTGTTCAGTTTTCTTTCTGTTTTCTCCTCTTTTTCTTCTTTGTCTCCTTCTCCCTCTAATGCTTTCTCTCCCTATTCCTTAGGGCTGCTGGTGGTGCTTGGAAACCCTGCTGTGATCCTGGGGTTAAATATTCACTGACACCTAGATTGCCATGCGTGTGTCAATGACACATCTCCTAGGAACGTAGTCGCAGGTGTTTCTGAGATATGCATACCCACAGGCACTACCCTGTACTATAACGGTTACCATCGCTGACACAAGTGTGCTCTTACAATAACTGCTGTTCTTTGTGACATGAGCGAGGGCACAGGGCGTGCAGGAAAAGGAGTTCCTGGTAACTACAGACTATCTAACAGTAGCTCCTCCAGTAAACTGTTATGTTAATACGGAACAGAAATTAGAAAGTGCTTTCCCCAAATTCTTGGGTTTCTTAATTACCACCGTTCTATAAAATCAAGGAGGATAGTTACTACTCTACTGGTTTGAATGATCGATGATGGAAAAGTTAAGGGACCAGCACAGAGTCCTAAAGCAAATTCAGTGTTGACGGGACACCAGCAGCCTCTCGATCCCTCTCTCCCTCTCTCCCATGTGTGGCTGGCCTCAGAGTTTCCCTTCCTGGGGCCATGTCCTATACCAGCATCCCAGACTACCTAGTTCTAACAGACTGTCACAGGGGACGCAGTCATCACATTAATCTACAGTGTCTAGGTAACATCTGGATCGCCGCAGCTCAGAAAGACCACAGCTGCTAAACAGAGAAATTAATTGGGCCGATGCACTGCACATTGGGAGATGTGACTGAATTTAAAGAAATGTACCACATGCTCGAAAAGCGAAAGGAAATCAAAACAAAATCTACAGTGAAACTGGAGGCTGGGGGACGCTACCTCAGAGGAGACAACAGAGCAGCTAGGGCTCACTCTCTCAAGAGAACTCTGCTGCTGGAAACAACTCTGTCTGTTCCTTGAAGTAGTTTTTAGGAACAAAGCCCACAGATGAAGTAAACTCATCCAATGACCCATTTCTGGGTGAAAAGAGAATGATTTCAGTATGCCACACACTGTCCACATCCCCACAGCAATTGATCTCTGCTCATTAAATGAAACAATAGAGTGAAAGTCAATGGCTTGCTTTTGTTTTTGCTTTTTTTTTAATGGTTCTGAAGATCCCTGTCTCACTCCCCGAACACGGGAGAGAGTATGGTATCATTTAAGGGGACGAAAGACATTCGTTGATTATAGAATGCAGACGTTCACATAGAATGAGATTCTGGAAATTTAATTTTGTGAAGAAACACAAGCTGCTCATTAATTTAATTAGAACATAAATAACATCAAGCATAGTTAATGAGGTTCAGTGTGATTTGATTTGCAAGGAGATATATTACTATGAGAAAACAAGTGATATTTGCCACCTCTCAGGAAATTTAGTAGTAGTAGAAGTTTCCCGAATGGCTTATATATTGTGAGGCTGCGCCAATATTGGTCTTCTCTCTCTGTGTTACTTCCCAAGGGGTTACACCAATCTTCAACAAGCCCAATGGAGCTCCTGAACCACTGGATGGAGAAGCTTGGATCCAGGGATTCCAGAGGACCATGTCTTCCCCTCCATAATTTCCTTTTCTCCATCAGTCTAGAGCCAAGCCAATTGCCAAAGCTAACATACGTTCCAGTTGCAGAATGGGAAGCAGATACAAAAGCTAACTTGGAGGCCATATAAATAAATGTGCTTGATTATAAACACCAGTCATCTGCCTGGTACTCGTGTTCTAGTACAACCCTTATTACTCAGACACGTATGGCTCGTTCTAACAATTCCATTGGTCAAGATAATAATTTGTTTAAAAAGTGAAGTCAGCCCACACCAAACCAGTTAAAACCATTTCTCGACTGTCTTGACCACTAGAATGCCCTAGTACTCTTGGTTGTGTATTATACTAGAAAAGACAGATGGTTTCATTCTGGAAAGTGTGTTTGAGTTTGCACATGGAGAAGAGAGTCAGCCACGAGTGGCCTGCTTTTCTTCAATTTCTTTATCTAAGTTCTGAAAACTCAACTAATAAAAAGAAAAACAATATCTCAAGTCAACAGGCATGTATTTTAAATTATTTTGCCGAGGTGAATATCAAGTTTACATTTTACTGAAGGAAGCACAACTTGCTGAATTCGTTAACAGTATTTTTTATTTGTACTTCATTTTAAATATCTTCATGAAATATCTTCATTGAAAAACCACCCTTCCCCTTGACTTCCATGCCACAACACTACCCAAATTTCCCCCCCACCACCCACCCTGATGTCTCAGTTTACCTCTCGGTCTGCTCTGTAGACTTGTCTTGGCCCGCACGGCATTCCGATTTTTTAGACTTGATCCTTTCCCCTTCTCATTCTCTCCTTTCACTCAGTAGTGTCTCATTCATGCGCTCAATTCCTAACTGTATACAGGTGACTCAGCAATATGTCCTCCACTTACCCTTAGTTCAGTCAGCTCCTCCAAGCCTCCAGACCCAACTGAAGGCCTACTTGACATATATCCTTGGAGATTTCAAAGACATCTCAATCTCAGCCTATGCAAGGTTGAACTCATGGAGTGCTTCCTAAGTTAGTGACTGATGGCAGCAACAAGCTGTACAAGTCAGAAGCCTAGGGGTTATCTTGGTGACCTCTTTCCCTTACCTTTCACTTCCAATATGTCATCAACTCTGGTCAAGTTTGTCATGTAAATATTTCTTTAACCAGCCACTTTTCCCCATCTCTGATAACCACCATCCAAATATAAGCCACTATCACCTCTCACCTGGACAGTGAGGGTGGAAGGGTCGAGGGCAGAAGTCAGTGAGAAAGTGGTCAGGCAGGAGAACCAAGAAAAGTTTTAAGAAGACAAACTGATGGAAAGGGCCTGGGGCCACCAGTGGAAACTATGTTTTACATCAGGACTGAAAAGAGGCCACTGGATTTAGGAATGAGGAGGTCACCAGGGACCTCTGAGGCCTCAGAAGAAAAGTAGAAGTGGAAAAAAAAGAAAAGTAGAAGTGGAGATAAAATTACAATGGGAAAATGCAGTACTAAAGTACAAACTATTCTTTTAAAAGAGGTAGCTCTGAAATGAATGCGACAAGTATTTTGGGGGACACAGAGTTGAAGGTGGATTTTTCAAAGGATGATTGAGATTTGTGCATTTTATAACCTGACAGGGAAAGGAAACTATGAAGCTATGAGCATGGGGGAGAACTAACAGGGCAAGTATCCACGAGTATCCGGACGAAGCAGAGGGAGTCCCATCTGGAATGCTAGGCAGACGGAGTATGACTAAAGAAGAACGGATGGAGGGCTATCTTTTTTTTTTTTTTTTTATAAAGAAGAGATGAAAACAAGTGGAGTAAATTTCTCTCATTTTTAGTGAATCAGAAGGAAACATGATCAGAAATGGTAAAGAAAGCTGTTAGAAGAGATCCAAATGTTTGGATAATGAATTGATACAACATGCATTCATTGAGAGTCTACTATGGGCTGAGCACTGTAAACCAGAGAGAAGCCCCCACCATTCCGACAAAGATCGCGACTCTCCAGGGGACAAGCGTTCAGGACGTGTTAAGTCACCAAGGAAGGGAGCAGATTCAGGGAACCTAGTGGAAAGAAAACCTTCAAGCCAGATGCCCAAAGCGTCAGAGATGAAGCAAGGGGATGATCCTGAGGTTGGTAGATGATGACGGTGAGTGAACTTCAAAGCAGGAAGGAATACTGAACCGGGGCTGGGAGAATAATTATGTGAAGGTCACGGTGAAAGTGTCCCACCACCCAGAGGGCTCAGAAACCAAATGTGAGGGGCTTTCAGTGGGGCTGGTTTCTAAACCACGGGACAGGGATTCATCTCACAAGCAGGCAAACAAGTGGCCTCTGGAGTTGCGATGTTTGGGGGAAATCATTGAACCTGCACTCAAGGCTCCATGAGTGCACAGGGAAACCCAGGAAGCTTCCCCCAGGGTGACCAGCACAAAAGGAGATCTCCCCCCACCCCCCACCGGCCCTCCCCACCCAGCGCAGGCTGCTAGACACAACCTTGCAGGGCTTGCTGCTAGGATCTGATGGTAATCACCCACCTGTTCCGAGTTCATGTGAGATAACTTGAGGAAAGGCGGAGGTATTTTCACTCTGAGATTAGTATGCTGATGACACATGGTCTACATCTCCCCTTTTATCTCTAACCCTGACACCACAATTTCACAATTTTTTCAGTGTCTGAGGGGCCCGACAGGGGACTGGGATCAAAGTCAGCTAGAAAAGGATTAATCCAGATAAGACAGAGGTTATGATGATAGTCTGGAGAAAATATTTAAAGAATGTGGCGAGCGTGCTTCTGCATTGCTCCTACCAACAGAGCTCTCTCCAGCTTCCCTGGTTCCTTTGGGCGTCCCAGGGGACACCCATGACAATCCTGACACAAGGGGGCCTATTTATAGGGCCAAACCCAGAGTCTGTGACAGTGACTCTCGATTTGGAAGTTCTTGGTGGCTGAGGCTGCCCTGGGTCTTGTTAAAGAATACACTTAAGGCAAGGCCTCCCCTGCTTCCAGAAAGTTCCCTCACTGAAGTCATCAGCAAAGCCAAAAATACTTCTCCATTTCCCCTCGGTTTCACACTCTACAACTGTTACTATATTATTGCTTTTTTCCAACCGTTTTAATTAATGTTGTTTTGTGAAATTTCTTCTGAGTCTATTTCTCTGGGAAATTTAATTTTAGAAAGCCAAAACGTGTCAAGCAATCTAAAATTAATTACCCTATTTTTACCCTTTGAAAGTAGTGAACTATTCATCAATTTTTGGTTTTCCTTTATAGTCAGATATGCGGAATGCTTTTTTTTCCATTAAACCTCTTTAGGATTATCTGGGATATAATATCGCCATAAACAGAAAGCATTAGATATTAGTGTCCTTCCTCCTCATTTCATTTGAAGTGCCACCAATGTTGTTTTCTGCCTCCTCTGTCCCTGTTTGGGTTTAAATCTTTTCAATCTAATTTTTAACTAGCTCTCTTTCAAGGATAAAGCTCCACAAAGTAAATCATTTTTTTTTTCCACTGCAAGATAAACTTAACTCTTGAGGAAACCACTTATTTGTATGACACAAATATCAAAGTTTTTACAGGATGCTGAATGTTAGACTATAGTATGTAATAAGCTTTTGTCAATTTTAAGAAACTAAACAAAAATATCGTTTACTGAGAACGGAAAGAATCCAACACTGAAAGGAGCAGCGGTCCTAATACTACAGGGGATTATAAGGGAGATTTTTCAAAAACCACATACACCTTAGAATATTCTCACAGAGTTGTTTTTTGTTTCGTTTTGTTTTTAGCAGAAAGAGCACTTATCTTGAAGAAAGAGATGTTCAAAAATTATGACCTCAGTCCTTTATCTCTGTCTCTTTTCTCTTGTTTGTTTTGGCATAAAAAGACTCAGACGATGGTATGAGGCACTAGAGTAAGCAAGTGAATAAAAAAGAGGAGGAGAAAAACTATTTTTGCTTGAATTTTTAAAAAACCCCTAATAGTTTTCATAATGCTATCATCATCATTGTCTAAAATTATAATAATTGAAAGTTACAAATGAAAAGATGATTCAGTCCTTATAGGTAGGTCAGGTCTCTAATACGTAACAGCAATAATGGAAACATTCATTCACTTATTTACTCGTTTAATACGTAGTTGTTGAGGGCTACTGTGTCACTGTCCCTGGCCCTAAGGGATTCAGCCCAGAAAGAAAATTTCTGCCCTAATGAGTCTCATGAGAGCAAGGGATTCAGATCCACCAGAGGGGAACGCACACAACACTTTCAGAGAGGGACGAGGAACTAAAGTTTTGGAAGGGGTCCAGTGGCTGGGAGCACAGGACAGGACGCTGAGGACCGCATGGAGCTAGGACTTGAAAGATGATACGGAGCCAGCCGTAGAAGACTAGGAGGGAAAGTTCTAGGCAAAGGGAAGAGCAACCACAAGGGTCTTAAGGAAGGAACGAGCTTGACTTGTTCTAGTTCTTAAAATTCCTCCTTTGGTACTTAGTTGCTAGAGCACTTTTGAGAAGTCATTTTTTTTTTTTTAAGATTTTATTTATTTATTTGACAGACAGAGATCACAAGTAGGCAGAGAGGCAGAGAGAGAGAGGAGGAAGCAGGCTGTCCGCAGAGCAGAGAGCCCGATGTGGGACTCGATCCCAGGACCCTGGGATCATGACCTGAGCCGAAGGCAGAGGCTTAACCCACTGAGCCACACAGGCGCCCGAGAAGTCATTTTGATACAGAATCCCTACATGGCAGGGAAGAGTTTGGGGTTCATGTGGTCCCAGAATCTCAATTCTAAGGAAAAAGCAGTCAAGAAACAAAGAAGGGTTGGATGTTATTTACAATTTGGTAGCTTGTGAGTCTTCCTTCGTGCCCATGTTCATTCACTCAATCATTTATTTTTTTCCCCAACTTTTTTTTTTTTTTGAGGATTTATTTATTTATGAGAGAGAGAGAGAGAGAGAAAGAGAGTGCCGGAGGTGGGGAGGGGCGAGAGAGAGGGAGAGAGAAACTTTATTAGACTACACGCTCAGTCCCATGTGGGGCTCCATGAGGTCATGACCAATACCAAGAGTGGGACACTTAACCACCCAGGCGCATCCCCAACTTCTTTAAAGTAAGCCTATCAATCAAGTTATCTATAGTCATACTATATGAAAAACATAAGAAATCTGTATATTCCAATAGGGGTAATTGGTATTTCCACACATATCTGCCATCTCTTGGTCTGAATGCCACAGACTGGACTTGGGACTTTTCCAAAGTTCCTTTGTGGTTCTATGGCAGGTCCCTAATCTCCTATCTGTATTCTAAAATCTGGAAAGCTCTGAAAACAGGATGAGGGAAACTCATTTCATGACAAAACAACCTACACTGCCTTATAGTCTTTATTCATCACACCAGCTTTGCAGGTTCATGAGTTTTGTGGAAGAAATGTTAATTATGTTTTACTGTTGGAGGTGGCCTTAGATTTCATTATTTGTGCTAAATAATAGACAATTACTTTTCTAGGATCCAAAAATCCTGAGTTCTGAAGGAGTTTTGGCTTAAAGGATTCTGCAAGGAACCTCAGGCCTTAATACTATATCCAGAACTCATAGCAAGGTCAATGGGTACTGCTACCCCTTTATTAACAACTATTAAAATTACACTGCTACACGGTCGAATGCCCGTGGTTGTTGGTCACCATCACAAGCACTTCTGGACTTCACATTTTACTTCATCACAAAGGTTTCTTCTTACTTCATACCAAAACGACCAAAAGACCTTGTGAAAATATTTCACATATAAATGATCTGACTCATAAACATTTTACATGTAAATTTCATGTAAATAATAAAATTATTTAAAATCTACACTGGGGGATAAAAAGTTTGCATGGCCCATTATAAAATCACATGAAAGAGAAGTAATTGCCTATGAATAAACATATCATGAAAGGAAATCAGGCATTTCACATAGCTGAAGTCACTGTTTATGAGAATTAATGTCCGTATTACGAATAGGCAGATGGTCTGCTTAACCAAACATATTATAGTTTGGCATTTCTTATCAACTGCACTGATTCAGGAGTAATAAGAGTAACCGAGGGCAGATTTGCAGCCAACTGTCCATTAAGAAGCAGTCCTTAAACATGTCATTCCAGAAGTGTTGATTTCAGAAATATGACGTCTTTTCCAGTGTAAAGCATGAACGTTTAGATCACTATGCATCCCTTGTTTGGTATCTTTAAAAAACAACCACAAAATCTGTATAAATTTTTGCCCCCAGAGAAAATAATATATAACATATTGAGCTTATAAGTTGGTTAAAGTACTGAGTGAAAGGGGATTGTGCTAGACTTTCTTCCTTTTTTCACAAACAGTGCCTTCTTACCACGTATTCCTATGATGAGCCAAGGTCAATGCAAATTTGATTGTGTCACTTGTCTCTATTGAACCCATTAGAGCTTCTCTTTGCCTTTGGGACAAAGTTCCCCCAAAGAGGAAGCTCCATAGGGATAGAGAATTTTCTAGAACCTGTTGTTCACGGTTCTATCCTTGGTGATGAGTGGAGAGCTTGCACATACTAGATTCTCAATAAGAACCTAGAATTCTTTCTTGAATGCTTCAGTACAGAAAGCAGTCCCTGCGTTAGCCCCTTCCACGTTTTCCCCTGCCTTGTGGTAGAGCCCCGATGGTTCCCTTTGCCTACAATGCCTTCCTCACAACCCATTCCCCATTTCATCAATCATGTTTTGTCTTCACGCCTGTCACTGTGGTCTTCCTTGAAACCTAAACCATGGTTCATTTCCTGTGTTGCCATTTTCTGCTCTATTCCTGACCTTTCCTACTGAAATATTCGTGACATTTACAATGACTTACTCCATGTCTGATTTCCCCACAAAATTGTAAGCTTAAGGAGGACGGGGACCACGATGATCTCGGCACACAGTAGGAGTTCAACACACACATGCTGAAGGAATGAAAGCATGGATCAGCCTTCATTTCCCCCCTGGCACCCAGGCCTGTGTACCTAACTGGGATGACTGTTGTGTACATTTGCCCATGAGAGAGAGACGGCTGTGTCTGTGTGTGCTTGGTTCCAGGACAGACACCCTCTCTGCAAGTCGCTCTAACCCCAAGTCTAACCCTGTCGCTCTAACTCCAAATCCTGGAGCACACTGAGGCCAATTCTACTCTTTAGAAGCAGCAGAATGCTCAGAACTCAGAATTTGTGTGCAAATCACTAGACAACATTTCTCTTCATTAACACTGGCGATCTGCCTATTGCAATCTTCCTGAAGAACCGCGGCTGGGAAGGTAGCTCTCGCTGCAAGGCCCATATAAAGACCACGTGTAACCACGTATATTTTGAGATATTTGAGATCACGGATTCAGAGAACATTTTTAACTGAATACTCTTTTTTTTTCCTATTCAGGCCCATGTGCTTTCAATCCAGAATCATTACTGTGCCCCGGGGGCATTTTAGAGTTATAATAAGTGCAGGTGTTTGTGTGCCGACAAGTGTGGGACAGGCCACCAGGGATACTCACCGAATGAGGGCCACTGGCCTCCGGTGAGGTCAGGACATGGGGCTGGGGGGGCGGAGGAGAGGTTTTACGTATCGGTAGGTGAAGTGCTGCTCATGGCCCTCCACGGCAGCACTCTGCTGGGCCGCGAGTGACCTCTTGTCTAAGAATGTCCTTCCCTTGCCTGTCCTCATGCATCCTTTAAAACTCGGGCTGATTTTACTTCCTCCAGGAAGTGTCCCCGACCCCTTCTTCCCACAAGCTGGCTTCTCCCACTCACTTCCTGCAACCCTTGGAAACGCATCTCTGCCCGTGCGTTTTGAGGCTCTATGATCGTTCCCTCCGTGCCTGGGTCACTGACACGTTCTTGAGACCACAGACTGTGTCCCACTCGTGTTTCCGGCTCCAGCACTGAACACGGTATGTGACACATGGTAGGCTTGTTGGTGGAGAGAACGAGATGAATGTTGTCGCCGCTTTTACTCCCCGTGAAGATGACTGGTAGCAGTGAGGCAGGGGGCTGGGGACCGCGCTGTGGCTAAGGAGGCAGCTGTCCCTGCAGGGCATGGGCCCCTGGCTCTGAGGGGGTAGGCACAGCTTTGTGGGGGGCTGAGCCTGTAGTCTCACCTCTGAGACAGAGATTGGAGAAAAATATGGGCGTGTGCAGCCCATATTTTTTCTGCTGAAGCAGAAAGAACGGACAGATCCCACGGACCAAGAGGAAGGCTTTCCCGCTGAACTCAGATGTTTCTACATTGGTGAGAAACCCTAAACCAGATCTGTCCCTGTGGCTACCCAGACTCACGAAAGTAATCAACCACCCACGTCACAACTCCCCGCGTCCAAAGGGAAATCGTGATAACAAAATCAGAGGCCTGGAGAACTGGGAAAGCTGGAAAGCGTAAGGAGTGGGTTTAGCAAGATAAAACACTGGCAGATAGTTGGAGCAAAAGCCTGTGCTTACATCCAAGACAACAGGAGAGATTTCCACCAGACGCCCTATACCTGCAGCTTCTGAAGTTGGAGATGAAGGTCCCTCTCAGAGTGATCCTTTGTTTGCTCAGTGGAAAAAAAATTGGGAGTATCCTGTCACCTAGGGTATTGTCCTTTCGTAAAAGAATCTACCCAGGTTCCTCCTGATAGATTCGGAAGATAGAAATGCTGGAATATCTGTCGAACATTAACCATGACAGTGACCTGCCCGTGTGTCAAATATACAGCCAAAGAATAAATGAAATATAGGCTAGAGAAAGAATCCAAAATTCTGAGAATTTTAAACAGTTTCCAGAACGTCCTCTTCCGTAAGAAACATAACATTTCCAAAGTGTGTCATACCACCAAAAAAAAAAAAAAAAAAAAGTATTGAATACAGGCAGTCCACCACTTACGAACAGGTTGTATTTCAGAAGTTTGTTTTTGAGGCAGTCCTGGGAGAATTTGGGACGTGGATTTCCCACTGAAATTGTAACATACACAATGGTCAGTTTCTGGCGTCACAACAGGGAGTGGGGCACCTGGCAAACCAGGAGCCAGCCACGTGGAACAATGCCACCGTGGGGACATGTGTGCCCATTACACTGTCTCCAGCTGGACAAGGGGTGGGAGGCACGGCAAGTTCCCTGTGGCTGTGTGAGGTCCTCCTACTGCTAGTCTGCCGAGCCAGTAAAGGTAGGGATGCTGCAGGTCTCTGGCCGCCGTTTCTCGATGCTGGTGCTTTCTTAAGTGGGTTATTTTTGTAGGAGCTAAGGGGGTATATCAGAGGTACTCCTCCCCCTGGAAACCCCTCTTTGGCATATTTGAGGCTACGATGTAGAATATCTCTAACGTGTCCTTAATGACTCACCCAAAACAATCTATGGGATGTACAGGATAGGTACACAACAGACCTTTTCTTAAAGTTCCATATATGTAGTCTGATAACAGCGGTGGTCCTGGGGTAATTCTTCCCTCCCTTCCTGGACTTTCTCAGCCTGCAATGAAGGAGGGGCTCTCTCCAATGTTGGGACCCGGTGAGAAGCGAGAGATCCGGTTCGGAAGAAAAGTAGAATTCTAAGCTCTTTCCGCCATAGGGCAGGGGAGTTATGAAACCAGTTGCCTGAATGGACATTTTGAATATCAACTCCCAATGATTCATTTCCCAAGACCCCAACACAACGATAATGACAAGCTAAAAGAGAATACCAAATTCTCCTGAAGAGTTCGTGGAAAGCTTAGGCAAGGGATGAAATGCATATCAAAGACATATTAAAAAAAAACAAAACCCCAAAAACTATGCAATCCAGGCAGGGCTGTGGCCCATTTAATCTCCAAGGTGCTTTCCAGTCATTATATTTTCTCCTGCAGATTCAGATCCCACCCAGATCTTTCGAAATTGCTGGGAGAGGCTGGACATCATTCGGTAATTCCCTGGGAGCCTGCTGCAGCCCTGAGCCCCAGTGCATCCGAGACTTGGAATGTTGCTGATGTACAAACATACCAGCTGTTCCAGGAGTCCAGCCCTGGTACAAAGAGCACGGGGTTGTTGGCAACCTTCAGCTACACATGATTGCTATTCTAGGAGGAGAACCACTCCTGAACAGCTGAGAAATCCTCATGGAACGAGAGCCAGGAACATTCCTGCCCTGGGCATCACCCTTTGGCCAAAGCCTCTCTCTACCACCCATCAGAACTCACTCCACTTTTTAGGGCTGTGAACAGCTGCCCGTGAAACATGAACCTGAGCCCCTGAACACAGAGGTCCCGAGTTGCCAGTACTCAAGTAAAAAGCTTATCACAAAGCTGGGCTGGTCCATATTTAATAACAGACACAATTATGAATGGGAGAAGAGTTTGTGGGCCCAAAGGTAACCAACCACTCCTTTTTGGTTGGTTACCAACTAGCAGGACCCTCCCCCACCCACCGCCAACCCAGGGTCATCTCAATTGATAATCAAAGCTCTTCTGCTCCAACTCTTGGTTCCAAAGCCAACACCTTGTGGTTCAGTAAGGACTGGACCAGCGTAAGTCAGGTCCTTTCCTTGGAGAATCACATATTCGGTGAGTGGAGATAATACCAAGGAAAGCAAAGAAAGAAGATGGAGCTCGGGGAATTGAGATCAGAAAAACATTTCTGGAATCTTCTGGGAAGAAAGTGAGAAAAGAGGAAGCGACTCAGGGGCTATTGTGATCTTGTAACACAAGGAGTTCCTAGTAGCCAACTTGCTCCTTCTTCTAGCACAGAACAGCCTTGGGTCTGGGGCCTGGGAGCCACCGAGTATTAGAGACCCCCCAGGTCTGGTCCACAAAAGACCGTCATCATGCGGGGGGGGCTAAATCCCAAGGCAGGCCTGTAGCCCCTCTTTTGCTGGGAAACGTGCCTCTTCGTTTGCTAGGATTATGGGAGAGCAGGAGGTAGAACGTGGGGCCTATCATTTGAGGAACCACATTCCATATAGCTGTTGTTTTCATAACACAAATCTGAAAAAATTGAGATAATACAAGCAACAGAAAAAAGTCTCAAAAATATTTTTCTCTTTGACGCAGATACGTGGAAAACAGGAAGGGAAAGCGTACATTAGGAACGTGGGACAGCCTCGCTGGGGGAGGATGGGGGCCGGTGGGAGTGTTAAAGTTGTACTAAAAGGAAACACCACGCAGACCCTCTTTCTCTCCTGGAACGCCGCAGCCGTGGCTGTCTGACCTAGAAAGGAGCTTGCCCCATAGCGGGTATTCCAATAAACATTTCCCTCATCAGGAACTTAAACAGGTTTCGGAAGGATGTCCTATGAGGAGTGTAAGAAATTCTGTCACCCCACCCCCCCCCCCCGACCCCATCCTTGGTTCACTGGCTGCACAGCTAGAGGTAACAGACCGGGATTCAACGGAGTAATTGCTGTGGTCTCTTCTGACTGAGATCTGCAAGAATGTTTTGCTGGCCTAGGTGTGAAGAGCTTGGAGGAAGACGTGTACGGGGCCGTTTTGCCCTCCACGGGGCCGCGTTTGGAGCCAGAACCATGCCCCGGAATAGTAGCTATTCAGAAATCAGGTACACAGTGTTCTTTACCCCAGTGTCTGGGAAGAATTTTTTTTTAGTAGCTCCAAGCAAGCAGGGGACATGAAGTTTCTCTGTCTGCTTATATCTAATTAACGTTCAGTGAGTCTCTGGCTACTTAAAATAGGGAAATAATGCATATTTATTCACACATGCTTTGAGATCTGTGGATAAAAATGCTATATTACTACTAACCACAATGAATGCACATACTTTAAATATAATTATCAATTACCAGCTACCACCTGTTGAGATAACTAACTACAGTGCCTTTAAATACCATCTTTCCAAATTCTAGAATTGGAAACATTCTTCAGTGTTATAGGCACTATATTCAACCAATTCATTAAGGAAATTCTTTGTTACTCTTATTATGACTTATGTATCAGCAAGAGGAATGGAAATTAAGCTCCATGAATTTCTAAAATGCCTGAGGGCCTATGGTTAGGGTCTGATCTTACAAAGTCATCTTTCAAAACTCTTTTAAGATGCACTTAACATCATCTCTATAGTCTAAGGTCGTCCTGCTGCATTTTAAAAACAAAATTCTGCCCTCTTGGCAAATCAAATATTAAGTGGTTAGGGTGCATACGAAGTAAGGTGCATTTTTACAAATACAAAGCCCTTTGTGCAAATCAGTTAATAAACCATGCATAAATAGAAGGTATTATGTTACTCTTTCACACTTGGGACCATAGATTGAAGCTAAAACTGTAAGACTCTGCTTATAGATGGGCAATTATTACAGGGCTTTTATTCTTCAAAAGCTATTAACATTTTTATAGCATAAGCAAAGTTATTACAAACAACCTCTAAAACGTGAAGAATGATTTTCCTGAAACTCCTACCAAACCCTCGCTTCAACATAAGGCGCGATATTTGTTTACTGAAAAGGAAAAAAAAAAAAAAGTAAGTAGGTTAGAGCTGAGATAAAAATGCTGCTGGCATCAAGTCAAGGAAAGCTCCATGAAACTCCAGCGAGCTGTTCTCTGCAGCGTGTTTTGGAAGGGCAGGGAAACAATAGAAAGCCAATCAATCCACTTGGGTGTTCAAGTCATCAGCGACATTACTAAAAACTTATTTACACACACTGGCCCCCTTGGTGTTGCCAGTCCCTAAGCCCGCTGGGGGCTGGAGGGACGGGACGGGGCGTGGGGGGCACTCAGGGCAGTCGGCGCCGTCTACCAGCCCACCTGAAGGTAGTTTGACCGTGACCGCTGGGACACGCGCCACTGGGGCATGCCTGCCCAACAGCTCTCGAAGCTTCTACACGACAAAGGAGAAGGCATCAGTGCCTCCAGGCTAAAGGCTGCAAAGGCACTTCATCTCCCAGAATGAGTCAGAGGCAGAAATCCTACCATCGTGCTGGGAGTGAAAGCTGAATTTCTATAGTCTGCTCCTGTGGCTCAAAATCTTGATAATTCACCCCAAAAAATAGCTGGGAGTTAAAGAATACATTTTCTATGCATTCTTAATGACCTTTCTTGACGCTGTGTTGTCACAGAGTGAAGAGACACCTGATACCTGGATAATTTATCTGCGTAAGATGCCACGTAGCAGCACAAGGTGGACTCCGTTTCCCACACGTATCTCTGAGCCCGTAGGCGCTGGCTCGCACTTGCAGAGACACTGGGAGAGAAAGCGGTAGTGTGGGATGGGAAGCGAAGGAGCTATTCTTAAAGACTCGGTGGTCTAATTTGCAATATGCAGCCTCTGAGTCACAGAGCTGAGAGCTGCCATGGGTCTTCAATGAATCCACGTCGACCTTCACTCATTCTCAAGGCAGCGCTAAGCCAAGTGATTTTCTCATAGTTAGGAGGTGCTTCTTTGCTAGTCTGCCCATTCTCCCAGAATCCTGAGACACTCACCTTACCCTTAATGCACTTTCCTTTAATGATAATTTCAAAAGCCCTGAATCTCGGGTAGATTTAAAAGTGCCAAAAAGGAATTTTCTACCGGGACAGGAGTGGTCTGGATGCGTGACTATTTTTTTCTTTGCCCTGAAGCCACGAGAAAAAGGAATATTTCGAGAGGACAGCAAAATGGAAAAGAAAATCAACAAAGTTGCACACAGACACAAAGAAAACGTGAGAGACTGGAGGCAGTGTCCCAAGTGTCTAGTTTCACAGGAAGCCATCGCTTCTCACTCAAAGATCAGGTGCTGACGGGGGAAACTGGAGTGATCATTGACACCAGCCATTCAGAAAAGATCAGGGAGCTGTAAATGTGAGGCCAACGGTGCTCATATTGCCTGAAGGTACGATGGGCAGGGGAAGTCACAGGGGCCCTGTGGTCACGTGACTATAAGCCGGCCTCCTGGGTACCAGGACGGTATAGGCCTACACTCGAGGATGGGGAAGTTCAGCCCAGAGAAAGCCGTGGGGAATCCAAACAAAGAGGACCACATTGCCCACTCTTTGAGGTCCATGAGAGAAGTCAAGCTCACCGAAGGCAAAGTGAGGAAGCTTAAAGAAAAGTCATTACACCCCTGTTCCATGAGGTGTCTACCACCTCAGTCCTCTTACGCAGTAACTGAATTTACAAATTTGAAGGGATAGAGGTTGTCAGAAGAGGAAACAAGAACCACAACAGTAGGAATTATGGTAGAAAGGGTGACGTAAGACAGAATGGTTCAAGCTGCCATTAAGTAACTGCTGGAAGATTCTAGTAACTCTTGCAGAGATGCATTATGACCAAAGACAGTATTGTCCCTGCAGTAGAACAATCCAGGATGGAACCAAGGTGGAGGGTGTCCCAGCCTCTCCATGCTTTGGTCCCCGAATAGGGCTTAGTGATTCCAGTTTTAGTGTTACTCTTGTTTTTCTCACCATCTTTGTTCTTGACGAACCAAGATGAAGAAACCTGTCTGGGCATCGTTGAAACAGAAATTCATTCAATTCCATTAGTCATCTTTCCTGCACAGTTTTGGTGCCTAGATTGAGGCAGTCAGGAGGAAAATAGATCCTGTGCCCTTGGACTCATGTCTCCTTCAAGGGCTGGCTCGACACGCACTCCTTTCCTCCTCAGCAAAATCTCCCGGGAACTCAGTCCCATTAGCTGCCTCCTTCCCTACTTTTCAAATTTCCTATCTCTTGGCAGAGCTATGGAGGAGGACATCCCACCCAGCTTTGCTGTCTTTGCTGTCTCTGAAAGTACGCACACAGGCCTTTCTCATGGAAAGACTATACTCAGAAAGAAGGAAACGGATGGAATAACAAAAGCCACAAACAAGAGGAAGTTCTAAAGTTTCTGGTATATCACAAAATACTCAGGGCCATTGTGCTTGATCTGTATTTCCTGACGATTCCTTCTTAGATGGCATTTCGAGGTCTCTGGTAAGTGGTGCCCGTTACTACGCGGAGAGGCTTAGCTCTGTGATGGTGGATTTAAATGTCGCCCCTGCTGCCATCTAGCACATTCTGAGCCCTGAGAGACCCTATGTTCTTACCTTCACTCCATGCGTGGCCCAGCCCTTTGTCAGACTCATGGATGTCTCAGGTAGGAAAGTCATTCTCTTTCCTGACCCCAAAGCGTTTCCCCACGGGGTACAGCTCTTCATTGGCTTTGGAAACCCCTCACACCTCCCTAGTTGGCTCTTTCAAGTCCTATCATTGTCTGTAGTTCCTCTTTCTGGAAGGAAGATCTTTCCTTCCAAGGACCCCAAGATTTTCCCCCCAGGGAATCAGATCATTTTGTGTTCCTCTCCGGGCGTCTACTCTACTCTTTATTGACTTCCTGGTGGTTCCATCTCCAGGAAGTCCTACCCGTTAAATGCACTGTAGAGAGTCAGTTTCTTATCCACCAGATGATTTACCATTGGAGGATTCAGTACCAGTTATTCTGGCATATTCTCTCTCTTTCTCTCGTTGAAGCTTTGCTGTTCTTTTCTGTGGTCCTCTAGGATCCCGGTGACCACTCCATGTTGAGGCCCAACCTCCAAGGGCCTCATGCGTGAAGCTAACGTTCTGGTGTCCAGAGACAAGGCCCCACCTCCCCTCCCCTTATCACTGATCTTTCCCATGTTTAGAAGTCCCTCTCTGTGATGAAATCAAGTAATATCTGTTCTCAGGGGCCATTTCCATATTTAAAAGCTAGATATAGCTTTCAACCAAAACAATACTCATTGTTGTTATGTACTAAGTAGGCAAACAGGTTAGACCAGGCGCTGAGCTACACGATTTTCAGAGTTTGTTTTCTTCAACCCACAACTCGACAACCCACAACTCAACTCAACCTACGAGATGGTATCTGCAACTCCTTCTTCAGGTGAAGAAGTCAGGAAGGAGAAATGAAATACCCTCTGGAAGGTTTTTCAACGAGTAGGGATGTCTGACTCCAAAGCAGATGTTCCTAATTTTTGTGCTCCACTGCCTTCTGGAAGAAATAAACAATCTCAGCAGGATGGGGGTTATTGTGAAGGGTACACATAGCTCCTAACATCTCCCCTGTCTTACCTGGGGCCAGGAAGTGGTATGTTTTTATGCCCAATTTTACAGTATAAAATTGCTTAATGTATGTGTGTAAATAAAAATAATTTTAGAATTTAGAAATAAAATGTAAAAATTGATACACACAATTTTCACTTCTGACATAGGTGGGCAAAGGCTTAGTTTACTGGGGGGACTACCTCTCACAGAGTGTTCTAGGCTACAAGGTATGTTAAATAACCATTATACGATTCATGTCCGGAAAAGAATTTTTTCCCCATTTGAGAACTTCATCCAGAAATATAGGGTCTGGAAACTCTTCCTGGTAAAAAAGCAAGCCAGGAGTTCCTTTTCCATTCGTTGTCTAATTTTGCCACTTTTATTCTTATTCAAGAGACTATTCAGGAAGAAAAAGAACCGATAAACGATTTCAAGGACGTTGTATGCCCATCAGAAATGAAAACTGTGACAAGCAGTTGCCTCGTATTTCAATGACAATATTAAAGAATTTACCCAGGGACCCCTGGGTGGCTCAGTTGGTTGGGCAGCTGCCTTCGGCTCAGGTCATGATCCCAGCTGGGATCGAGTCCCACATCGGGCTCCTTGCTTGGCGGGGAGCCTGCTTCTCCCACTCCACTCTGTCTGCCTGTGCTCGCTCTCTCTAACTAATGAATAAATAAAATCTTTAAAAAAAAAAAAAAGAATTTACCCAGAGATACTTAACATCTTTCAGAAAGCAGCTTGATTTATGAGTTAATAATATATATTGTGGAGTACATAAAGTAAGTCACGCTATAATTGTTTTTCAACAAAAATTCTCTCAAGTTTTGGATTTGAAAAAAGGATAATCTTGGAAGGACATCTTAACCATCTTTCTCCCGTTGCCACCAGTCAAATACAGTCACAACAGATCACTTTGATTGGATTGAAATGATCTGTTGGACATTCTGCTGCTTCTATGAATGAATACACGAGGGCAATCCCGTAGCTGCCAAGTGGTATCTAGAAATGCTAGTAATTTACCTGTCGATTCAATTTCTTTCTTTCTTTCTTTCTTTTTTTTTTTTTTGTAACCAATCTATCTTCATTTGTGGCAGAGTTCTATGCCCTATTCTATGCTTACATTCACACACACACATACCCAAACACATGCTTTCGGGGTTCTAGAAACACCCAGTGCAAAGGGTGAGTATGAAGATTTACTCATAGCACGTAACCTCTGAGCCTCTGTGCTCCCATTCATGGAAGGGAGCTAATACCTGCTAACGTCTTTTTTTTAAAAAAAGATTTATTTATTTATTTGAGAGAGAGAGTGCACAGGGAAAGGGGTAGAGAGAGTCTCAAGCAAACTCCCCCTACTGAGCACAGAGCCTGACATCGCAGGGCTGGATGTCAGGACCCCAAGACCACGACCTGAGTCGAGACCAAGAGTTGGACGTTTAGCCACCTGTGCCATCCAGGCGCCCCAATACCTGCTAACTTCTTAAAAGGGTTTTTTGCTTTGGGGAACAAATAGAATCATGCCAGGGGTGTCAAAGCATATCATAAACTGGAAGGTGGAAGCATGCAATAAAACATATACATTTATTATTATTATTATTATATTATTATTATTAATTTGGCTGATTCTGCCGCTTTTTTCAATGCCAACATAGCCAACAGAAAAGTGTCATTAAACACAGTATCTATAACATATTTTTGTTATATTTTAAACCTAGTACTAATTTTGTATGTACATTTCCTTTTTGAGGAGAAAAGACATGATTCATGGTGGCAGAGTAGATAGGACTAGAACCTAGGTTGGCAGAAAAGTGATATTAACAGGGATTAACTTGTTTTTACCAAAGCAAGAAAGGCATTACGCTCTTTCCATCTCATTTTTTCCATCATACTCTCTCAGAGGTATTTATTCCATTCTTTTCCTGGTCTCTCTTTCCCCTGTCTGTTACTCAATGCTTGGGAATACTGCTCAGATCCTCAAAATCCCCTTCCCACTTCTGGAGGTCATGCTATGTGGGATCAACCCTTGGGTGGAGGTCCGGAAGATCAACAGTGCCTCCCTCTGTCCAAAGGGTGACTGTTCCAGAAGGTCTCCTGGGGGTGAGCTGGTAGTCACTGTGGGCAACACCAGGAGCAGGCTGGTGTAACCACGCCTCACAGCTCGGCCAACCCAAATCCATGCTGTCACGTGAGGAAACTTCTCCAGAGCGGGTGTAGAATTGTAGAAGACCCTCCTCCTCTCCCTAATTAATAAATTAATGTTTATTAATAAAGAAAAAGTAAAGAGCTCAACGTTAGGATGCCCGGGTGGCTCAGTTGGTTAAGTGTCTGCCTTTGGCTCAGGTCATGATCCCAGAGTCCTGGGATCGAGT
>ML106799.1:0-23350 GCA_003697995.1 Taxidea taxus jeffersonii
GGTTAAAGCCTCTGCCTTCAGCTCGGGTCATGATCTCAGGGTCCTGGGATCGAGCCCCACCTCGGGCTCTCTACTCAGCCGGGAGCCTGCTTCCCTTCCTCTCTCTCTGCCTACTTGTGATCTCTGTCTGTCAAATAAATAAATTAAATAAATAAGTATTTTAAAAATAAAAAATAAAAACAAAGTCACAGAATAATAATACTTATAGCATGATTCTATACAGAGTAAAAGAAAAAAAATAGAAGAGAGCTAGAAGAATGACAAGGATTCCCTTCAGGGAGATAAATGGAAGAGAATGAAGGAAATGGTTTTTGCTCTAGGTGCTTCTATGTTGTTTGAGTCATGTACAAAAAGAGATTTCAGTATTTATATAATTATTTAAAAAATTACTTTATCTTCAATTAAAGAAACAGTGGAATCTAAAAAAATAAAACAAAAACCAAACTCAAAAACAGAGAACAGATTAATGGTCAGCAGAGGCAAAGGATGAGGTAGAGGAAATGGGTAAAGGTGGTCAAAAGGTATAAACTTCCAGTTGTAAAATAAGTCATAAGGATGTAATGTACAGCATGATGACTACAGTTGATAATACTATTGTATGGGGCGCCTGGGTGGCTCAGTCATTAAGAGGCTGCCTTCGGCTCAGGTCATGATCCCACGGTCCTGGGATCAAGCCCCACATCGAGCCCCCTGCTTGGCGGGAAGCCTGCTTCTCTCTCTCCCACTCCCCCTGCTTGTGTTCTCTCTGTGTGTCTCTCTGCCAAATAAATAAATAAATAAATAAATAAATAGATCTTTAAAACAATTTAAAATACCTTTGTATATTTGAAAGTCACTAAATTTTAAAAGTTCATCTTAAGAAAAAAAATTTAAGATTTATTTGACAGAGCGAGAGAGAGATCACAAGTAGTCAGAGAGGCAGGCAGAGAGAGAGGGGGAAGCAGGACCCCCCACCCAGCAGAGAGCCTGATGAGGACTCGATCCCAGGACCCCCGAGACCATGACCTGAGCCGAAGGCAGAGGCTTAACCCACTGAGCCACCAGGGCACCCAAAGAAAAAAAATTTTAACTATGTATCAACAAGTGATGGATATCAACTAGACTTCCTGTGCTGATCATTTCACCATACATAAAAATATCAAATTATGTTGTATACCTGAAACTAATATAATTATAATTATAGCTAATTATATAGTTATATAATTAACTATATTATATATAGTTAATTATAGCTCAATAAAAAATCTTTAAATAAAAAAAGAAATGATTATTTTAATAATATCACATAGGGTTTCCTCAAAAAAATTTTTTAAATTTTTATTTAACACACAGACAGATCACAAGCAGGCAGAGGCAGGCAGAGAGAGGGGAGGAAGCAGGCTCCCTGCTGAGCTGAGAGTCCTGCAGGACTTGATCCCAGGACACTGAGATCATGACCTGAGCTGAAGGCAGAGGCTTAACCCTCTGAGCCACCCAGGCGCCCCTGGTTTCTCAAATTTTGATGCCAAGGATCTTTTGGCAGTACATTTTATTAAAATTTGAAGTACCATTTTAATAAAGCCATGTTTATGTAAATCTCCTTTTGTGCTGTTTACATTTACCCCTAATTTCATTCATGTACCTTAGTCAGAACTTCTAGGCCTTCCCAACTTACCCAGATTCCTAGTATACCCACAAGGAAACAAGCTTCTTTTAGCTTTAGAACAGTCACTTTAATATAAACTCTTACATAGCCCTCTGCACAGTTGATCCAAAGAACTAGACACCAAAACTACCAACAACTGTTTTTATGATAAGTAAAAGAACAATTATACAATGTACATTAAATACCTAAGTCTAATTTTATATGTAATGATAAATCTGTGTCAACTATGTAGATTATCATTTATTATCATATTAATATCAATATTATCATCATTTCCAGGGAGAACTTACATTTCTACAATAATCTAATCCAAAGACAATTTTTCTAGATACATTCAGGGGGCCAAGGAGGTTTATATTTCAACAATTATTTTAATGTATTTGTTCAATAGGGCTCAAACTAGTAATAAGACTTCATATTGGAATCATTAAGCTTAAAATTTTTTAAATAACTCTACAACTGTCCTAGAAAATATAGAAATCAGCTAAGAGTATATTGAGAAAAAAAAAATCAAATTTTTTTACAAAACACTAACTAGGCATTTTGTGAAGGCAACTCATTAGAAAACAAAGCGGCAGGCTCTTCTCACCCCAAGCCAACCCACCCAGTATTTTTAAATGTAAAATAACAATAATTAGGGCCTCAACAATTAACACATTTTCAAAGATGTCTAAGATGGAAATGGTGGGATTCTAAACTTAATTAGTTCTTTAAAATCTCATGATACCTTTAAGACCGTGTTTCAGACAATGTTCCATAACAACAAAGAACTGCTGCAAGGGGGGATAGTCAGAATCCAAAGTGCGGCCAAAGCTTAGAGCAGATTCAATGAGTCCTTTGATACTCAATTTAGCCATGTTTAACAAGTTTGCTCTCTCTACAGCTGTGGGGTCTTTTGTAGCTGAAAGCACAAGAAAGGAGTCCAACATCATTTGCAAGACATGACATTGAAAAATACAGAAACCCTTTCATCCCCTATAAAAACAACAATGGTTTGCTTTTCCTTGGTTGACAAATTAGTCTAACTAAATCCACACCCCTAGGTAACTTCTCTTCATATCTCTCTCACACATACCACAGAACACTACCATGCCCACCCCAAAGTTTATGAATTATTCTCAAGATCTTGCAACTTGGTTATTTCCTAGTATTTATTTTCCTTTTGTGGTACATCTTCAGAGAGAACAGTTTTTTTGTTTTGTTTTTTTAAGTTTGTTTTTTTAATAACTTTTTTGTGGAGATAAAATTGGAATAATAAAACAACATATTTAAGAGTCCCATGCAAAAGGTGGACAGCAGGCATGGTCCAAGAATGAATCTCAAGACAAGAAATGTTCAGAATAAACTGGCAATAAAAGGTGGTTACAATTCCAAGATTACAATATCGTCCATAAACATAATGGGTTAAAACACAAAAATAGAGAATACAGGAAAAGCCATTCAATTCCTTCACTCATTTTAACCCTCTTTCCATTTGTATTTTCATTGCAACTGTAATTCTCTATTGCATAACTCCTTTATTTTCCCAGAGAAAATAAAAGCAGTCCTGTTTCACATTTAAGTTCCTTGCTCTTCCACAAAGCTGATTCAGTCAAAAACTAAGTTAATAGATGCACTTAAAAAAAAAAAAAAAGACTTGTAATTGACATTTTCAAATCACAAAAAGCTATTTTTTTTCTTTCCCACAGTGACTGGCAGGAATATTTTCAGCAAACACAGATGACAAAATGAAGTGCAGAAAAATGAAGCACTCGTTTAACGTTTCATAATCTCTGGCAAATTTACTAGTCCAAGTGAACCAAGTGTCTGGTTTTCCTTCTCTCAACAAAAGTCCAGGGTTCCCAATGATCTAGTATTCGAGTTCTGAGCTGATATCTAAGGGCAAAGCCTGACGCGGCATCCTAAGCAACTAAAAATGCAAACCGCCACAATCGCTATGACCAAACTAGCTGGTGAAAAATTTGCACACACATCATTCCTTCAATTCCCTCTTTTTTTCGGGGGGGGGGGGGGAACACTTGATATTTCATAATCTGTACCAATCTTCATTTTTCACAGTGCCCATTACGATCCGTGACTTGCGATGCGACAAGGAGACAAAGGCGCATCTGCAGCTGCTCTGAGACGGGTCTGTGCTGGGGGACCCTCGACCCAGAAGCTTTTACACGCCGGGCGGGGCGGCCGCGCCCCGCCCGGGCTAGCAGACATGTCCCGCTGCTCACAGCCCCAACAAGGCCAAGGGCCAGTCCCCAAATCTCGCCCGGGCCTGGAGCCCTCCTCCCTGCCTCCCTTCCTCCCCGCAGCAAGGCTGCCCAAAAGGCTCTGGGCGCCCCAGGACCCCCGCGGAGGGCTCACCCGGGGTCCTGCGCGACATCGCTGCACCTCTCCCGCCCTCGGCGTCGGGCACCCAGGCCAAAACCTGAGACGCGTCTTCCCTCCGCCACCCCCAAACCTGAAAAGTCATCGCCCGTCCCCGAGTGTTCCACCGACCCGGGAGCGGCCCCCCGGCCAGCCGTGTCTTCGCCCCTTGGAAGCCGTCAGACCACGAGCCCTCGGCCATTAGGCCCTAGAACCGGGGCGGGAACCAGAAGGAATGGGGGGCGGTCGCGCGTTGCCATGGCAACCCCAGGCGCCCCCTAGTCCCCGGCTGCCCCCGCCCAGCCCCAGACCCGGGTTCGGGCCCGCGTTGCGACCCGGGCCCTCGGTGCCCACCACCACCAGTCTTCCTTCCCCGGCCGCGGCCTTCAGCCTCCGACCAAGAGCCCGGCGCCCGCTCTCGGTCAGCTCCCCTTACCCATGGCGTCGGCTGCGCGGTCTCCGGCAGGAACGTCGTGGGCCCCGCCAACAGCTCCCTTCAGGCGCGCAGCGGCCGCCACGGCGTCTACCAGCAGGCCCGCCGCGGCCCACAGCGCTCCCGGCGGCTGGAGGACGCCGGGGCCGTCCCCCGGCGCGGCGAGTCGGGCGGGGGGCCGCAGGGCCTGCAACCAGCTGGAGAGAAACCCGCCCTCGCCCGGCCTCCTAGCGTCCAGCCGGACCGGAAGAAGGAGGAAGAGGATCGCGAAGGAGACAGCGCTTGTGCCGAGCCGGAGGCCGGGCCCTGGTGGGACCACCGACCTCTCGCCAGGGGGCTGCGCCGGGGCGCTCGGGCGGCTTTGCCAGGGGGTGCGAGCCACGTGCAAACGTTTTCATCCACGCGGCGGCGAGGTTCATCTGAGACACCTGACCGCTTCCCTTCCCGCCTCACAAGGTCTTAGGAGCAAAGGAATTTAGAAAACCAGAAGCAACTAACAGGAGGCAGAAATCTGAAACTAGGCAGCCCAATCACGACATTTAAACCGGTAAATACGAAGGCCACGGGAAGGGCCGCACTCAATAGGGGACAGACGTGTAGAGATAAAGCCAGTTTTTTCTCATTCAGGGGAGAAAAAAAAACCCTGTGGTCAGATGACACTAGGTTAAGCTCTAGCAGTTTGGGAAGAGTAAGCTATTCCGCAGTTAGAGTAGCAATTGTTAAGACAGCAGATGAGGGGTGCCTGGGTGGCTCAGTGGATTAAAGCCTCTGCGCTCAAGGTCATGGTCCCAGGGTCCTGGGATCCAGCCCCATGTTGGGCTCTCTGCTCAGTGGGGAGCCTGCTTCCTCCTCTCTGCCTGCCTCTCTGCCTACCCGTGATCTCTGTCAAATAAATATAACCTTAAAAAAAAAAAAAAAAGGACAGTAGCTGAGCTGGAAAGACCAAAATATGTCATGAAAATGGGTTTGTTTTTCTCATCACCTCGGCCAGCATAGTTTTATGTTTCTTTACCTCTTTTGGTTTTAAAAATTTCCATTGCTGGGGCGCCTGAGTGGCTCAGCGGGTTAAGGCCGCTGCCTTGGGCTCGGGTCATGATCCCAGGGTCGTGGGATGGAGCCCCGCATCGGGCTCTCTGCTCTGTGGACAGCTTCCACCTCTCTCTCTATCTCTGCCTCTCTGCCTACTTGTGATCTCTATCAAATAAATAAATTAAAAATCTTTAAAAAAAAATTTCCATTACTGTGAGATAATCACACATGGAGAAAAAAGTATAAAACAAACTGTAATAAGCAGGCTATGAAGCTGCACACACGAGTTGCGTCTTTCCTCAGTGTCAGCTTTATTCAGTCATAAAGCAAGTTAAGGATTTCAAACTCAAGGACATTTCGCCACGTGATTAACTCGGCTTCTTCCTAGACACACAAAGCCAAACACAAGACAAGTCACACCAGAAAAGATAACAGGGACTAGGAAGTTAAGGAACCAAATAAGAAATCAGTCTGTGGGTGCACTTGAGATAAGGCCTAGGTCTCCTCAGGGTCACCTCCAGGCACTTACTGCTTATTAAGCTCTAGCGTGAAGGATCTCAGTTCTGTTCCCAGATCAATCAAGCTGAAACTGTCAGCAGCAGCTGCCTTTTTTTTTTTTAAGATTTTATTTATTTAGGGGCACCTGGATGGCTCAGTGGGTTGAAGCCTCTGCTTTCGGCTCAGGTCAGGATCCCAGAGTCCTGGGATGGAGCCCCGCATCGGGCTCTCCGCTCAGTGGGAAGCCTGCTTCCTCCTCTCTCTGGAGCCTGCCTCTCTGCCTACTTGTGATCCCTCTCTCTGTCAAATAAATAAAAAAATCTTTAAAAAGAAAAAAATATTGCATTTATTTATTTGACAGAGAGAGCAATCGCACAAATAGGGGAGTGGAAGGCAGAGGGAGAGGGAGAAGGGCTCCCCACTGAGCAGGGTGCCCCACTCTGGGCTGGATTCCAGGACACTGGGATCATGACTCAAGCTGAAGGCACCTGCTTAAACTGGCTGAGCCAGCCAGGCACCCCAGCAGCTGCCTTTTTCTTTTTTTTCTAAAGACTTATTTATTTGAGTGATAAAGAGAGAATGCACACAAGCCAGGGGAGAGGCAGAGAAGCAGACTCCCCGCTGAGCAGGGGAGCCTGATGTGGGACTGGATCCCAGGACCTTGAGATCATGACCTGAGCTGAAGGCAGACACTTAGCAGACTGAGCCACCCAGGAGCCCAGCAGCTGTCTTTTGTTAAGGGGTCAGATACAGGGTGTTGAGGAGTCTGACAGTTTGCTAAAAAATCCTCCCTTTTTAAATAATGACTTTGGCTAGGGGCACCTGGGTGGCTCAGTGGGTTAAAGCTTCTGCCTTCAGCTCGGGTCATGATCCGAGAGTCCTGGGATGGAGCCCCACATCGGGCTCTCTGCCCAGCAGGGAGTCTGCTTCCTCCTCTCTCTCTGCCTGCCTCTCTGCCTACTTGTGATCTCTGCTTGTCAAATAAAAAAAAAAATTAAAAATAAAAAAAATTTTTTTAAATAATGATTTTGGCTAGCTGAACATAATAAAATTAAAATTTTAAAATTAAAAAAAAGAATAAACCTGCTGGCCTGTTAAAAGAAAAAGAATCTTCCCTTTTTAAAAAAAGGATTAAGGGGGCGCCTGGGTGGCTCAATGGGTTAAAGCCGCCGCCTTCGGCTCAGGTCATGATCCCAGGGTCGTGGATCTAGCCCCGCATCTCTAGCCCCGCATCGGGCTCTCTGCGCTGCGGACAGCCTGCTTCCTCCTCTCTCTCTCTGCCTCTCTGCCTACTTGTGATCTCTGTCTATCAAATAAATAAATAAAATCTTTAAAAAAAATGTTTAAAAAAGGATTAATCAGTCTTGGGACCCTACAGAGCTCCTCTGCTTCTGCTTGTTATCAGTTCTGGGGGGCCATCAGCTGTTGTTGGTCTTGGTAGATAATCTGATTACTGCAGTACCCTTAAGTGCTTGCATCATTGCTTGACACGGGCCCCTGCTTGACATAAGTGGTTCCATCTTGCTCTCTACATACAGTTTAAAAAATCATTATAAAGTGAACAGCTAAGTAACCACCATCAGATCAGCTGAGCACAGGCAGAGCCATGCTCCCTGGGAAGTGCCCCTAGCCACCATTCACCGTACCCCTTGAGGTAAATACCATTCTGGCTTTTTTGAGAGTCATTTCCTTGCCTTTTTTTTTTTTTTTTAAGATTTTATTTATTAATGTATTTGACAGAGAGAGACACAGCGAGAGAGGGAACACAAGCAGGGGGAGTGGGAGGGAGAAGCAGACACCCTGCTGAGCAGGGAGCCCGATGCGGGGCCCAATCCCAGGACCCTGAGATCGTGACCTGAGCCGAAGGCAAATGCTTAATGACTGAGCCACTCAGGCGCCCCCATTTCCTTGCTTTTGTTTTCTGCCTTGCAAGTATGTGCCCCTAAACCATGTAATTTTTTTGTGTTTATAAACTTTTCACAAATGGAATAACACTATAAATTTTGTTACTTGTTTCTTTTGTTCAACATCATCCATGTCCAAGAGAAGTTCCAGGTTGGGGTGTTTCAAAATTGTACATATATCCTTATGCCAATGTCCAAGAGAGTCACTAGAACATATAATTAAGAATAAGCGCACCTGGGGCGCCTGGGTGGCTCAGTGGGTTAAGCCTCTGCCTTGAACTCAGGTCATGATCTCAGGGTCCTGGGATCGAGCCCTGCGTCGGGCTCTCTGCTCAGCAAGGAGCCTGTTTCCCCCTCTCTCTCTGCCTGCCTCTCTGCCTACTTGTGATCTCTGCTTGTCAAATAAATAAATAAAATATTAAAAAAAAAAAAAAGAATCGCACCTGGGTAGCTCAGTCAGTTAAGCGTCTGCCTTGCATGATCTCAGGGTCCTGGGATGGAGTCCATGTCGGGCTCCCTGCTCAGTGGGGAACCTGCTTCTCCCTCTGCCTCTGCCCCTGCTTGTGCTCTATCTCTGTCTCTCTCTCAGATGAATAAATTTTAAAAATTAAAAAAAAAAAAAGTAGAGTAACTGAAAATAAGGTATGCCTTTAAATTTATGCACTAGGCTCCTGGGTGGCTCAGTAGACTTGAGCATCCAACTCTTGATTTTGGCTCAGGTCATGATCTCCATGAGATCATATAATATATATTTAACCGCACCCTGTTGCTGGGTTCCATGCTCAGCAGGAAGTCTGCTGGAGATTCTCTCCCTTTCCTCACCCTCTGCCCCTCCCCCAGCTCATGCTCTCTCTGTCTAAAAATAGGTAAAAACTTTTTAAAAATGTTTTATTTAATTAACACATATTAGTTGTTTCAGGGGTAGTAAATAAAATCTTAAGGAAAAAAATTAGTTACAAAGCTTTATCTTTCATATTTAGGCCTGTTATTGCACCCAGAATTGATTTTAGTGAATGGTGTGAAACAGGATCAAATATCATTTTTTCTACAAGCATAGCCAACTATCCCATTATCCTTCCTTTTTTTTTTTTTTTAAGATTTTATTTATTTACTTGTAGGCAGAGGAGCAGGCAGAGAAAGAGGGGTAAACAGGCTCTCCGCCAAGCAGAGCCCGACACCGGGTTCTATCCCCGGACCCTGAGATCATGACCCAGGCCAAAGGCAGAGGCTCAACCCAGTGAACCACCCAGGCTCCTCCCATTATTCTTTCATCACTGATCTTCCATACCCTTTGGTATCAGTGAGCATGTAACTCTACATCAGTTCCTAGGCCAAAGTCTTCATTTGCAAACCCACCCCATGAGGATGGAACTGTCTGCACTTTGCTGGTTAAATTAACCTCTGAAAGGTTAAATAACTTCAGAAAAACTCCATGACAGAACCAGAATATGAACCAATACAAAAGTAGCACCGATTTTCGTAATCTCAAGATAAAGGTTTTGTGTTTAGGAGTCTAAAACTCATTGCAAGTCTAACCACTTCCATCTTACTATTAAAAATTGAAATATGACTGACTTGTTCATTTTTCTTCTCTCCAAATGATGGGTAAAAAAGGAAGTATTTGTATTCTATGTGCATTTCAAAAAGCAAATAAAGTATATACTAACTTTATAGAACCATAAGAACAAAGGAAAAGAGCTTTATTTCCTAGATTGCTTTCCCCCCAGTGACTTCATAGGTAACAGGTAGGAAAGAAATTTAATTCAGTAATAAACCAGTCTTATTCAAAGCAAGCAAGCTAAATAAATAAATAAAGCAAGCAAGCAAATAAATTCTACTGTTGAGGTGGATATTCTTTTTTTTTTTTTTAATTTATTTGTTGGAGAAAGAGTGGGAGTGAACTCAGGCAGACAGAGGCAGAGGGAGAAGCAGGCTCCCTGCTGAGCAAGGAGCCCGATGTGGGACTCGATCCCCGGATGCTGGGATCATGACCTGAGCCAAAGGCAGCCGCTTAATCAACTGAGCCACCCAGGCATCCCTGAGGTGGATATTCTTAAATTCCAAAATATACATTTGCTGAATACTAAATTCCAATTCTGTTTGGAATTAGAATTGGAATTGAGTATCTATGTTTAAACTAAATGAACAGGGTTACAGTAGAATATTAATCTATTCTGAGCCCTGGATTTACTAAAGCCAACAATCTAGGTTTTTAAACTTACTAGTATCATCATGTAACAAAAATACTATTATTTAAAAGCTCATCACATACTGAAATATAGAGGTAAAATTAAATAATATCTAAAATTTGCTTTAAAACATCTCAGCAAAGGGAAAAAAAGAAAGGATGTTGAAATCAATTGCAGCAAAATCTTCTACCTACTGAGTATGGTGATGGGTAATAGGAATTCACTTATTTTATTCTACTTTTGTGTATTTTTTATATGTGATATACCCTCCTATTTTCCACTCTAGTCCACTGAAAACAACGCTTGTTGCAACCTATTAAAATTGCTTTCATGTGCGGGGAGCCATGGTTTATAACCCATGGTCTCTAATACTTCCTTGTATATTTCTTGTAACTATGCTACTCCCTGTACAGGTCGTTTCCTTTTCCCGCTTGTTGTACCCTCTGTCTAGACTTGTCTATTCCTCCATTACAATTTATGCAATTTATGTAATTATACCCAGTCTTTACCAGACTGTAATATGCTACCTTCTCCAAAAAGCTTTTCCTCATTTTTTCTGACAAAAGAATGATTTTCATTTTTATGCTAGTATAATAGTACTTAAACGCAGCTTTTAGAACATTATCAATATTTGACTTTTTACTACTGGACAGCCCGAACTTAATTATTATTCAAGATTAATAACTGACACACTAAGATCTAATAGTAGAAAACAATTTATTTAATAAAAAACTACAAGTAATTTTTTTAAAACATGAGGTAGAAACAATTTTAACATATTTCACATTCATCTTAAAAAAGGAAAAAACAACTTGAGAGAAAAGAGATATCCATACCCTCAACCAAAGATGGATAAATTGGGGTTAAAATTGGTCACTTAACTAAGCACTTCGAGGTAATTCTGATTTTAAAAAATATCTTTTTTTTTTAAGATTCTGTTTATTTTACAGAGAGAGATCACAAGTAGGCAGAGAGAGAGAGGGAAGCAGGCTCCCCGCTGAGCAGAGAGCTCAGTGTGGGACCCGATCCCAGGACCCTGAGATCATGACCTGAGCCAAAGCCAGAGGCTTAACCCACTGAGCCACCCAGGCGCCCTACAAAAATATCTTTATTCAAAAAAATTGAGAAAACATAGTAGTGTCTCAAAACAAAGGGGACACTGAACAATAGGTGAAAATAGGGATATGCCTTTTTAATTTGTCATCAATTCAGCAAACAAAACTCAAAGAATTATTTTCTTTTATATAAAAATCAGTAGAATACTGAATACTAAAAATAGTAAGTAAGAAAGGGGAATCAGAAATTAATTGTAGGGGCGCTTGCATGGCTCAGTTGGTTAAGCATCTGCCTTTAAACTCAGGTCATGATCCCAGAGTTCTGGGACTGAGCCTCCCATTGGGCTCCCCACTCAGTGAGGAAGTCTGCTTATCCCTCTTCCTCTCCCTCTGCTCGTGTGCTCTCTCACTCTCTCTCTCTCTCAAATAAATAAATAAAATCATTAAAAAAAAGAAATTAAGTGGAAAGAATCCATTTATAAGTAATAATTTAAAAGCCTAGGTTTAAAGTGAAAATGTACGTTTTACCAAAAAGCAACAGTCAGGAAAATAAAAACCAGTAAAATGGCCTTCGGATCACAGACCTCGAAACACAGAAAAGAATCACACCTGTACTATCACAAGATTGTGCTTAAGTGATAAAAACAAATCAATTCTTTTTTCTACCTAATCTCTTACATAAAGAAAATATTATAAAAATCTACAAAATCAAATCAGGATTGAAATTTTAGACTTTAAGTTTCTTAGATCCAAAAGTTAATCTATCATTAAAGCTGGTAAAAATTTATCAAACTCTTTCTAGGTCACACAGAAACACACTGATAGTACCTACAAAACTTAGACTTTTCAGTTTTGGGTACACCTATAGTGAAAAAATTAATAGTGTGTTAAGTTTTACACAGTGATAGAACTTTAACAAGATTATAGCCCCCCAAAATAAATAATTAAATAAAATGAAAAACTGGAACTCTCAACAAAGTACATTTACACCATTTCATACCCTTAGGATAAAAGTGATCTTCACAATCTAACCAGGCACTGCATTCATAGCATATCCAAACTGCAAATAACAGGTAATATTTAGAGGAGATCTCATAGGACAGTATAAGAAATCAAGGAAAATAGTGCTTTATCTTCTTTGAAAATCACCCAATACATGACAAAGACTTTCATGTTCCTCTGATGGAAGATCCATGATGTAAAATAAATTAAGGAAAATATACTTTACAAAAAATGGAATTGCACAAAAACATTTATATTATTTAACATTTTGTAATTTGGTTTTTAGGACCACTGAAAAAATTTTTATGACATTCTATGGATAATAATGTACTTAACAAGGTTTATATTATATATCTTAGCCTAAGACCTTCATATAATTTTTTAAAGATAATTTGTTTTAATCATAATATACAATTATGACAAGGAATAATTCTCCATTGTTTAATTCTCTTAAATTTTTAAAAATTTTAATGCTTTGTCCTAGTTTAAAAAAAAGGCGGGGGGTTATAAATTAGGGTGAGAGGGACGCCTGGGTGGCTCAGTTGGTTAAGCGGCTGCCTTTGGCTCAGGTCATGACCCCAGCATACTGGGATCGAGTCCCACATCGGGCTCCTTGCTCGGCAGGGAGCCTGCTTCTCCCTCTGCCTCTGCCTGCCTCTCTGTCTGCCTGTGCTCTCTCTCTCTCTCTAATAAATAAATAAAATCTTTAAAAAAAATAAAAATAAAAATAAAAAATAAAAAATAAAATAAAATAAAAATAAATTAAGGTGAGAAAAACCAGAAGGGGTAACCACTTTCCCTAGACGTATTCTAGGAAACATGTGCCCTTCTCCTAGGCAGCAAATCAAGTCTCTTTTCTTCTCCTTTCTCACTTCAAAAACCATCCTTTTCCAACACCTTCAATATTTCACTTTTTGCTTAAAGTTACTTTCTGTGAATTATTTTCCCTTTTCCCTTTGTAGAATCAGGTCTTTGAAATGTGCCCATGGAAAACACAAAACATTAAGTTTTAGTTTATATAAGTACATAAATAAAGTACTCACAATAGCACAAATATGACCATATACAAAACAAAAAGGATATTAATTTTTCTGAGTTTAGATGATGAAGTAACTTTCCCAAAGGAGGATAGCGGTTCAGTGAGGGCACACATCCCAGAAGAATCAGTTTATGTTTGGCTCTGGTTATAGCAACATTAAGACGTCGCCAATCTTTCAGGAGTTCACCAAGCTAAAAGAAATAATTTTCAATTATTTAGGTTTTCTTACACATTTAAGTTTGTTCTGGCAAAGAACACAGTTTGTTATCAACTATTTCCCTACTTTAAGCATATATTCCAAAAAAGATTCATTACCACATTTGAAATTCTTTGGACAGTTGGAAAAACTTGCCCACAACGACAACTTCCAAATATTCTACCTGGGATGTAATTTCTGAACAGTAATTTAAGGAAATGGAGCTATCTCCACTCACTGTAGCATTATTGGTAACAGTAATAAAAACCTGTAATATCCTTAGACTCATACCACGACACATATGTACAACAGAAAACTATGCAACTATAAGAGCACAATGAAGTCTCTTTCTGTATATTGACAGGGAAAGATCTCCAAGCTATTAAGAAAAAAAGGGAAATATGAATACTGATTCATATCTGTTTGTATATGCTTAAAGGATAGGAATTATAGGTTACCCAAAAAACCCCACAAATTGTATACAACTCCAAACCAAAACCAAAAAAAACCCAAATAATCCAATTAAACAATGGGGAGAAGACATGAAAAGACATTTCTCCAAAGATGACATACATGAGAAAAATCATTAATCATCAAGGAAATGTAAATCAAAGCCACAATGAGCTATCTATCACCTCACATCTGTTAGAATGGCTAAAATCAAAAACACAAGAAACAAGAGTTGACAAAGATGTGGAGAAAAAGGACCCCTCATGCATTGTTGGGGGGAATGCAAACTGGTGCAGCCTCTGTGGAAAACAGTATGGAGGTTCCTCAAAAAATTAAAAATAGCATTACCATATGATCCAGTAATTCCACTACCAGGCATTTACCCAAAGAATACGAAAACATTAATTCAAAAGGATGTACACACCCCTATGTTTATTGCAGCACTATTTACAATAGTCAAATTATGGAAACAGCCCAAGTGTCCAATCACAGAAGAACGGATAAAGAAGATGTGAGATATATATATATTAAAAAATTGGGATAATACTCAGCCTTAAGAAAGAATGAAATCTTGCCATTTGCAACAACATGGATGGATTTAAAGGGTATAATGCTAGGTGAAATCAGTCAAAGAAAGACAAATACCATATAATTTCACTCATGTGGAATTTAAGAAACAAAACAAATGAACAAAGAAAAAAGACAAACCAAAAAGTGGATTCTAACTATAGAGAACAAATTGATGGTTACCAGAGGGAAGTTGGTGGGGGAGGGTATATGGGGGTGAAATTGGTTAAGGGGATTTAGAGTACACTTATCATGATGAGCACTGAGTAAAGTACAGAATTTTTTAATCATTATATCTTATACCTGAAACTAATGTAATACTGTATATTAATTATACTGGAATTAAATTTAAAAAACAAAAAACACCAAATTGTGATTATCTGTGAGGGTAAGAATTGGGTAGAAGAGGAACTGGGTAGAAAGAAGACTTCTTACTCTATCTTTAGAACCATATGAAGGTATCACATAATCAAGAAAAATGGATGAAAAAGAGGTAAACATGCAAAAATAAACCACCCTGAAATTATATTATATATAAAATAAAAGTATATCTAAGGAAGCTTCTCTGTTTAAAATGCGCCTAACGCAACAGCCAAAAGGTGGAAGCAACCCAAATGCCCACTAATGAATAAACAAAATATGCCATAAACATGCAATGGAATCTTACTCAGCCTTAAGAAGGAACAAAATTCTGGTACATAATATAACATGGATGAACCTTGGAGGATACCGTGCTGTATGAAATAAGCCAATCACAAAAGGACTGGGGCACCTGGGTGGCTCAGTCAGTTAAGCTTCTGCTTTTGGCTCAGGTCATGATCGTGGGGCCCTGAGATCAAGCCCCACATTGGGCTCCCTATTCAGGGGGGGAGTTTGCTTCTCCCTCTCTCCCTGCCCCTCCCCACTACTTGTGTTCGAGCACACTCTCTCTGTCGTCTCAAATAAATAAAATCCTAAAAAAACAAACAAAAAAATACAAAAGGACAAATACTGTATATTTCCACTAATATGAGATGACTATAGTAGTTAAATTCAGAGACAGAAAGCAGATTGGTGATTGGGTGATTGCAAAGGCCTGGAGGGACACAAAACTGGAGGGTTGTTACTTGTGGGAACAGAGCTTCGGTTTTGCAAAATGAAAAAATATCAGCGATCTGTTGCACAACACTGCTCATATACTTAATGCCACTGAACTGTGTACTTAAAAACAGTGATGATTTTAAATTTTATATTACGTGGAGTTTTTACCACAACCTAAAAAAAAAGCGAAGAAAAAAATGTCCCAAACAAATCAGCAGAAAATACAATGAACTCACAGGTCCATCCTTATTACTTCTAACGAAAGATACCAGAATGACACTTTTGTCTCTTCCTTGGTATTTATCTACAGTGTTAACTTCAACCATCCTGATAGAAGAACGGAACAATAAATCATTGATGATCTTTAACTGCTGCCTGTAGGGTGCAATGATACCAATATCAGAGGGTTTACATCCAGCCTAAACAGAAAAGAAAAACAATGAAAATGAAAATCCTAATTTTTGTTATTTAAGCTTTACTAAATTTATTAAATTAAATGTTTACATAATGTGACCAATTAATGTTTATAATAGATTGTCTTGCTGTAAGGAGTAAATATAATTTCTAAATTTGTTCTAAATCTATATCCATATTTCTTGAGACTTAATAATTTCCTCAAACATTGCTCCCTTGATTTCTGTAGATTAACGACAGTATAATGGTTGGCATGCCACTGGAACAGTGCTGCCATAGGGGAAAAAAAAAAAGCACAAAGAAATACATTACACTTTCTGCTATCCCTTACACTGAAGTTACCAATCCCCAATTGCACTGAAGCAACCTTATGTTGACAAAATCAGAATTATGTGATGTTACAAAAACTTACCCTAAATGGAAACCCAAAATGCCATTATAAAAAATTACATCTTAGATAATGTTCCCAAAATAGAACAAAAGCAATCAGGCTTCAGTCCTCTTATCTTAATGAACAAGGATTATGTTAGGTCTTAAGTTCCTTGCATTCTAACATTATATAACACTTCATCTTAGTATTTGCTAGCCCACAAAATTAAATTCTAAATTACCTTAATAAAAACAGAGGTCAGGAAAACTATTAGCTTGGCTTCTGTGATATTGCTCACACCACCCTTTTCAGCCTGTTCTGGTGCTGGAACCTAAACAGAAACAGAGTTAAGAGTATGATCAGTACACAGAGAGAGATAGGGAGTGCACTACCAGCTATGGAGACAATTGAAAAATATCCTCATTTTGGGGTGCCTGGGTGGCTCAGTGGATTAAGCCTCTGCCTTCGGCTCAGGTCATGATCTCAGGGTCCTGGGATCGAGCCCCGCATCCGGCTCTCTGCTCAGCAGGGAGCCTGCTCCCCACCCCCACCCCCCACCCCTGCCTGACTCTCTGCCTGCTTGTGATCTCTCTCTCTGTCAAATAAATAAATTTTTTTTAAAAAATCCTCATTTTAAAAGGTGAAGGTACAAGAAAATAAATAAACAAATTGAAAGACAAAATTGAAGTCTTTGGATGCCTGGATGGCTCAGTCAGTTAAATAAATTGAAGGGTAAAAGAATTAACAAAAATGGGGACGCCTGGGTGGCTCAGTTGGTTAAGCAGCTGCCTTCGGCTCAGGTCATGATCCCAGCGTCCTGGGATCGAGTCCCACATCGGGCTCCTTGCTTGGCAGGGAGCCTGCTTCTCCCTCTGCCTCTGCCTGTGCTCGAGTCCCACATCGGGCTCCTTGCTTGGCAGGGAGCCTGCTTCTCCCTCTGCCTCTGCCTGTGCTCGCGCTCTCTCTAACAAATAAATAAATAAAATCTTAAAAAAAAAAAAAAAGAATTAACAAAAATGAATGATAGTAGTCACTTTCAGAAAGCCCAGAAGCAACGCATCTTAAACATTTTACACTTCAGGTTAAAATCTTTCTAGGAGCCACACACTGGGCTTCACGCACTTTACTCTTTTATCCCTTAGTTACAAGTATCAAAGGCCAGAAAAGATAAGTAACTTGCCCAAGACCTCACAGTACATTAAAACTGTAGGATTCAAACTCTGATCTGGCTCTAATATCTGTGTTCTTTCCATTTTCTTTTTGTCTTTCATACAAATAATGGAGCAGATAAAATTCCCCATACATGGTTCTACCATACCTGGTAAAATTCTCCAGGAACTATTTTGCTCCAACATGATCCTTAAGTAATACTGATTATTATTATTTTTTTAATTTTTTAACTTTTTAAAAAAATTTTATTTATTTATTTGTCAGAGAGAGCGAGCGAGCACAAGGAGGCAGAGTGGCAGGCAGAGGCAGAGAGAGAAGCAGGCTCTCTGCTGAGCAAGGAGCCTGACTCACTACTTGATCCCAGGACCTTGGGATCATGATCTGAGCCAAAGGCAGCCACTTAACCAACTGAGCCACCAGGTGTCCCTTTTTTTTTAACTTTTTAAGGTAGACTCCATGCAGAGCATGGGGCTTGAACTCAGAACCCTGAGATCAAGAGTTGCACGATCTACTGATTGAACCAGCCAAGTATCCCAATCTTGATTATTTTTAATACCTTTTATTTGGGGGCGGGGGCACCTGAGTGGCTCAGTCAGCTAAGCATCTGCCTTTGGCTCAGGTCCTGATCTCAGGGTCCTGGGACCAAGATCTCGGGTCCTGAGATTGAGCCCCGCATCACTCCCCACTCAATGGACAGTCTCCTTCTCTCTCTCCCTCTGCTCCTTCACCTACTTGTGCTCTCTTTTTCTCAAATAAATAAATAAATTTTTTTTTTTAATTTATCTGAGACAGAGCATGAGAGAGCATGAAAGAGAGAGAGACGGAGAGCACATGCAGGGGCGAGGGGTAGAGGGAGTAACAGACTCCCTGCCGAGCAGGGAGCCTGATGTGGGTGGGACTTGATCCCAGGATTCTGGGATCATGACCTGAGCCAAAGGCATAGGCTTAACTGACTGAGCCATCCAGGCACCCAAATAAATAAAATCTTTAAAAAAAAAAATTTATTTGGAATCCTAATGCTAGGGATGCCTGGGTGGCTCAGTAGGTTAAGCAGCTGCCTTCGGCTCAGGTCATGATCCCAGGGTCCTGGGATGGAGATCCGTATCCAGCTCCCTGCTCAGTGGAGAACCTGCTTCTCCTTACTCTGCCTGGGGCTCGCCTTGCTTGTACTCTATCTCTCTGGCAAATAAATAAATAGGATCTTTTTTTTTTTTAATATTTTATTTATTTGACAGAGAGAGATCATAAGTAGGCAGAGAGGCAAGCAGAGATAGAGAGAGGAGGAAGCAGGCTCCCTGCCGAGCAGAGAGCCCGCTTGCGGGACTCAATCCCAGGACCCCGAGATCATGACCTGAGCTGAAGGCAGAAGCTTAACCCACTGAGCCACCCAGATGCCCCTAAGTAGGATCTTTTAAAAAAAATAGTGACCTGGGGCGCCTGGGTGGCTCAGTGGGTTAAAGCCTCTGCCTTCTGCTCAGGTCATGATCCCAGGGTCCTGAGATCGAGCCCCACATCAGGCTCTCTGATCAGCAGGGAGCCTGCTTCCTCCTCTCTCTCTCTCCGCCTGCCTCTCTGCCTACTTGTGATCTCTGTCTGGCAAATAAATAAATAAATAAATATTTTTTAAAAAGTATTAAAAAATTAGTGACCAATTATATGTATCATATTACCATAAAATAATTATGTCATTTGTTATTATGATGGGTGGTTATTAACAATAGGGCCCTACTTGCAGGGGCACCTGGCTGGCTCAATTAGTGGAAGCAGGCTCCCTGCTGAGCTAGGAGCCCGATGCTGGATTCAATCCCAGGACGCTGGGATCATGACCAGAGCAAAAGACAGATACTTAACCAGCTGAGCCACCCAGGCTTCCCTGGTTGCTACTTTTTATCAGGTCATATAAAGACTTCCAAATGAATGCTGAGAAGCACTACATAAAACAAACTACAGAAATAACAGGGTCAAAACTTTGTTCTTAGTTCCTAGAAATAAGAATCAAGTCATTTAAAGTCCTCGTGAAGAGGGCGCCTGGGTGGCTCAGTGGATTAAAGTCTCTGCCTTCAGCTCAGGTCATGATCCCAGGGTCCTGGGATCAAGCCCCAAATAGGGCTCTCTGCTCAGCAGGGAGCCTGCTTCCCCCTCCCTCTCTGCCTGCCTCTGCCTACTTGTGACCTCTTTCTGATTTGTGATCTCTGTGAAATAAATAAATAAAATCTTTAAAAAAATAAAAAATAAAAAAATGAAGTCCTCGTGAAGTTTTGTTTAAAGATAAGTTTGTAAAGAGGTCTTTATGTGCATATATGGAGGCAGGAGGTAATAAATTATTTGTACTGTCAAGCTCAATTCTGCTGTGAACCTAAAACTGCTCTAGAAAATAAAGTCTCCATTTGTAAACCCATCCCTTTAACAATATCAATGCCAATTTCTTTTTTAAGAAATGTAATTATACACTTGAGTTCACTTTCTAGCTCTTCTACTTCAAAAGTTGATTTTGACATCTATTAATTCCCAGAATAAACCTCCTTCCAAAGATACTGGCTCTGTAGAAAGAAAAGATTCCTTTGTGTCAAAGTATAAGAAATACACTAGTTTTAACTGAGCTCTATTAAAGCATTCACTATTAAAAACTGAAGAATTTAAATAATAGGACAAAAGGAGGAAAAAGACAAAATATTCAGGGTTTGTTTGTTTGTTTTCTTACCTTGTCTGTATTAAGAAAACAAACAGGATTGTTTGGCTCAAATACTCCAATCATCCAAGGATTTTCAGAATAATCAGCATAAAATTCCAGTTCCAGCTTTACATCTTTAAAGTTAGGCAGGCTGATCACTGCATTGGCCACTTTGTCTGATCCACACTCCAGCTTTCCTTCATATGTCAGCTTATTACTTAAGGACATAATTTGACTAAGGCAATTATAAAAATAGTTTTAGTTTTGGTAGATGAAAATAAACCTGAAAAACACTCCTAGTGGGCACTCTTACAAATACCTGTTCATTCTGTACTGCACCGTTAATTGTACAACAGCATTCTCATTCCGCTCCAGTCTCTTGAATAAGCTTTCACTCATGCCAAGAGCTCTGTCAACAAATCAGATTCAGGCTTATCAGAGCACTGACACTGTCCCAGAAGAAGAATCTAACTTAAAATTAAAACCTCCATGTCTGCTTACCTTGCTTCACGGTTTAGCACCAGGGGAGGGAGCTGCTGATGATCGCCCACCAACACAAATCTCCGAGAAAAAAAGAGTGGCCCTAGACAGACTGGTTGACTAATTTGAGAGGCTTCATCCACAATACAAAAATCAAAGGTTTTACGAGAAAATATTGGATGGTTTATTCCCATACATGTTGTTGCAACTATACGCTAAAAACAAAGAGAGAAAATAGATAGGTTATCTAACATATCCAAGAAGTGTAACTTGTTTTTCCCGTATTTTGATTTACTTATTGATTTTTTTAAAAGATTTTATTTTTAAGTAATGTCTTCACACAATGTGGGGTTTGAACTCACAACTCCAAGATCAAGAGTTGCATGCTGTACCAACTGAGGGAGCCAGGTACCCCACCATTTTTTAAATTTAAGGTTCAGGGATGCCTAGGTGGCTCAGTGGGTTAAGCCTCTGCCTTCGGCTCGGGTCATGATCTCGGGGTCCTGGGATCGAGCCCCACATCGGGCTCTCTGCTCAGCGGGGAGCCTGCTTCCTCCCCCACCCCCGTCTGCCTCTCTGCCTACTTGTGATCTCTCTCTGTCAAATAAATAAACAAAATATTTTTTAAATTAAAAAAAATAGTAAAAATAAAATAAAATAATAATAAATTTAAGGTTCAAAAAGGTTTTTGCCCCAAACAACAGGAATCCACCAATATTATTTAATTATGAAACATTTGTAGTATGCAAAAAAAATAACTTTTTACTACAAATTGAAAAACGAGGGGCACCCGGGTGGCTCAGTCATTAAGCGTCTGGCTTCTGCTCAGGTCATGAATCCGGGGTCCTTCCTGCTCAGCAGGAAGCCTGCTTCTCCCCCTCCCATTCCCCCTATTTGTGTTCCCTCTCTCACTGTGTCTCTCTCTGTCAAATAAATAAAATCTTTAAAAAAAAAGAAAAGAAAGAAAGAAAAATCAAGTAAATTTTCTGGACACTCTTTTTTTTTTTTTTAATATTTTATTTATTTATTTGATAGACAGAGATCACAAGTAGGCAGAGAGGCAGAGAGAGAGAGGAGGAAGCAGGCTGTCCGCAGAGCGGAGAGCCCGTTGTGGGGCTCGATCCCACGACCCTGGGATCATGACCCGAGCCGAAGGCAGCGGCTTTTACCCACTGAGCCACCCAGGCGCCCCAATTTTCTGGACACTCTTAACATTGCTCAAATTTGGATATTTCCAAATGGAAATCTGAAACACTCAAGAGGGAGTAAGTTAATTATTTTTTAAGTTTTTATTTATTTAAGTAATCTCTACACCCAACCCGGGGCTCAAACCCATGACCCTGAGATCAAGAATCACAATAATTTTTAAAAAAATTTTTTTAAAGATTTTATTTCCTCGAGAGAGAGCAAGAGAGAGTACAGGGGATGAGGGTGGAGCCTGATGCAGGACTCAATCTCAAAACCCGAGGATCATGACCTGAGCCAGAAGGCTGCCCCTTACCAGACTAAGCCAGCCAGGCACCTCCAATAATCTTTTTAAAATATCAATCAGGACTTCACTTCTGCTAAACTGGAGTGCTTTTCCTCACTCCTCCCACAAAGTACAACTAAAAACTCTAAACATTATATATAAAACAAACATAAGGACTCTGAAAAGTGGAGAAAAGGTAGACCATCTAGAGACCTTGAGACCTGAGGAACAGTAGTTTGTTCCCTGGGTTTTCTTTGGCCCTCATCTATCCCAATTTTGGAGCTGAAGAATTTTTTTTTTAAACATTTTATTTATTCATTTGACAGACAGAGAGATCACAATTAGGCAGAGAGGCAGGCGGAGGGGGGCGGGGGAAGCAGGCTCCCTGCCAAGCAGAGAGCCTGATGTGGGGCTCGATCCCAGGACCCTGAGACCATGACCTGAGCCGAAGGCAGAGGCTTAACCCACTGAGCCACCCAGGCACCCCTGGAGCTGAAGAATTTAACCCAGGAATGCTGATGGACACAGACAAAAAAAAACTAAAAAAAGCCGAAGGAAGAGAAAAGAGAAAGCCTAGCAGACAGAAAACTTGTATACAATAGCCACTCTCTAATAGCCACTCCACCCTAACCAAGGCCACAAAAAACACTGTAGTCTTACGCCCCACTGATGCCAGCAAAGGAACTCCAATGTCCTACTGGGGCAGTAACAGAGTCTGGCAAGTAGGCAGCCAGGACTTGAATCCCTGCTGAATGATAATAAGGTCCACCTCACAATGTCAGTGGAGACCATGTGGGGAATCTAGACTTTCACCCCCATCTAGCAGTAATGAGGAGCCCCTACCCCGTCATGTTAAGAGGCCAAATGGGAACGTCTCTTCAACTCCCAGCTGGCAGTAATGAAGTGACATACTCTCTTGCCCTATCAGAGTAGAATCCGAGAAAGCCAGCTAAAACAGAAGTCTTAAACAATATAATGCAAAATGTTCAGGTTCGTCATAAATATACATGGCCAGGGGCACATGGGTGGCTCAGTTGGTACTGTCCAACTCTAGATCTCACTTCAGGTCTTGATCTCAGGGTTCTGAATTCAACCCCCACACTGGGCATGGAGCCTACTTAAAAAAAAAAAAAAGGGGGGCACCTGGGTGGCTCAGTTGGTTAAGCCACAGTCTTTGGCTCAGATCATGATCCCAGGGTCCTGGATCAAGTCCCACATCAGGCTCTCTGCTCAGTGGGGAGCCTGCTTCTCCCTCTACCCCTCTCCTCTGCTTGGGCTCTCTCTCTCTCTCTCAGATAAATAAACAAAATCTTATAAAAAAAAAAAAAA
>ML106799.1:23450-47575 GCA_003697995.1 Taxidea taxus jeffersonii
ACAGAGGCACCTGGGTGGCTCAGTGGGTTAAAGCCTCTGCCTTCTGCTCAGGTCATGATCCCAGGGTCCTGGGATCGAGTCCTGCATCGGGCTCTCTGCTCAGCAGGGAGCCTGCTTCCCTTCCTCTCTCTCTGCCTGCCTCTCTGCCTACTTGTGGTCTCTGTCTGTCAAATAAATAAATAAAATCTTTAAAAGAAAAAAAAAAAAAAAACAAGGGGAGCCTAGGGGTTCAGTCGGTTAAGCATCTGCCTTTGGCTCAGATCATGATTCCAGGATCCTGGGATCAAGCTCCATGCTTAGCAGGGAGCCTGCTTTTCCCTCTCTCTCTCCCCTTGCTTGTGCTCACTCTCTCTCTCTCTCTCTCTTGTCTGTCAAATAAATAAATAAATAAAATCTTTTTAAAAATACATTAAAAAAACAAACACACACCCAAGAAAATCTCGTACTGAATGAAAAAAAGGCACTCAATAGATGCCAACACCAAGGATATCAGAGATGTTAGAATTGTATGACAAAGAATTTATTTTTTTAAGTTTTTTTTTAAGTAAACTTTATACCCAATGTGGCACCCAAACTCATGACCCCAAGAACAAGAGCGTATGACAAAGATTTTAAAGCAGCCATGATAAAAATGTTTCACTGAGGAACTATGAACATACTTGAATCAAATAAAAAATAGAAAGTCTCAACAAAGAAATAGAGCATAAAAGAAAAAGCAAGTGGAAATTTTATTTTTTTATTTTTTTTTAAGATTTTTTTAAACTTTTATTTATTTGACAGATGGAGATCACAAGTAGGCAGAGAAGCAGGCAGAGAGAGAGGAGGAAGCAAGTTCCCTGCTTAGCAGAGAGCCCGATGCGGGGCTCGATCCCAGGACTCTGGGATCATGACCTGGGCCGAAGGCAGAGGCTTTAACCCACTGAGCCACCCAGGCACCCCGCAAATGGAAATTTTAGAACTGAAAACATAATAACTGAAATTGTAAAATCATAGAATATACTCAACAGCAGAGGAAAGGGCAAAGATGCAATAAACTGAGACACAGAAAAAAAGAAATTATACAAGCTGAATAACAGAAAGAAAATAGCCTGAAGAAAAATACATGAACAAAGCCTGACAGATCTGTGGAATAATCAAAAGATCAAACATTCCTGTCTTCAAAGTCCTAGAAGAAGAAAAAAAGAGGGAATAGCTGAAACAGTACTAGAAGCAATCATGGCTGAAAACGTCCCAAGTCTGGCAAGAGATACTAAATATATAGATTCAATAAGCTGAGAAAACTTCAAACATGATTTAAAAAAAAAAGAAAAAACCACTATGAAACACACAGTAATTAAAATTCTAAAAACTAAAAGAAAAATGTCTGAAGAATGCCTGGGTGGCTCTGCTGGTGAAGCATCTGCTTTTGGCTCAGGTCAGGATCTCAGTATCCTGGGATCGAGCCCCACCTCAGACTCTATGCTCAGGGATTCCCTCTCCCTCTGCCCCTCTCCCTCTGCCCCGCCTCTAAAGTAAATAAATAAATCTTTAAAAAAGAAGAAGTCTGGAAAGCAGCCCAAGAAAATAATAAAGCTATAGGGGAAAACCATGCTAATTCAAATGTCTGCACATTTCTCTTAGAAATCACAGAAGCCTTACAGAAGTGGCAGAATATTTTTCCAGTACCAAAAGAAAAGAATTATTTACCCATAATCCTATAATTAACAAAACAATACATCAGGAATGAAGGAGAAATTGAGACATTCTCACAATGAAGGAAAACTAAAGGAATTTGTTCTTAGTTGACCTAGTACCCTGAAAGAATGGATAAAGGAAGGTCTTAAAACAGAAAGGAAATGATAAAAGAACAGAAATTTGGAACATCAGGAGGGGAGAACATAGCAAACAAAAATATGGATGAATACAATATGTTTTTCATTTCCTACAAATTATATTTGATGGTTGAAGTAAAAATTAGAACACAGTCTGACGTAGTCTATGTAGAAAAACAAGACAATCATAAACAGAAGAAAAGGACATAAATGGAGGTAAGCTCTCTAACTTCACAAGCACTAGTAAAATGACAAAATCAATGGATTACGTGTGTATGTGTATACATATATATATGATGTAATACACAGAGCAACAGACCAACCACTAAAAGCTATTCAAAGTGATCACACAAAAATACTACAGAGAAATCAAAATGGAATAAAAAGTGTTCAAGTAGGGGCACCCAGGTGGCTCAGTGGGTTAAGCCTCTACCTTCGGCTCAGGTCATAATCTCAGGGTCCTGGGATCAAGCTCCACATCAGCCTCTCTGCTCAGGAGGGAGCCTGCATCCCCCCCCCCCTCTGCCTGCCTCTCTGCCTACTTGTGATCTATCAAATAAATAAAATAAAAATCTTAAAAAAAAAAAAACTGTTCAAGTAAACCCTAAGGCAGGAGAAAGAAAACAATCAAAAAAGAGAGGGGGGCGCCTGGGTGGCTCAGTGGGTTAAAGCCTCTGCCTTCGGCTCAGGTCATGATCTCGGGGTCCTGGGATCAAGCCCCGCATCGGGCTCTTTGCTCTGCATGGGGCCTGCTTCCTCCTCTCTCTCTGCCTACTTGTGATCTCTCTGTCAAATAAATAAATAAAATCTTCAAAAAAAAAAAGAGAGGGGCACTTGGCTGCCTCAGCCAGTAGAACGTGTGACTCTTGATCTCAGGGTTGTCAGTCTGAGCCCCACGTTGGGTATGATTATAAGATTATAAAAACAAAACAAACAATAACAATAAAAACCATAGGAAACATAAAACAAAAAATAAAATGGCAGACTTAAGACCTAACATGTATCAATATTTATGATGAATGTAAATAGTTTCTATGTGCCATGTATATTTCAAAAGACAGGGATTATGATGCCTGGATGGCTCAGTCGTTAAACCTCTGCCTTCAGCTCAGGTCATGATCCCAGGGTGCTGGTATCAAACTCCACATTCCACTCCATGCTCAGTGGGAGGCCTGCTTCTTCCCCTCCCACTCCCCCTGCTTGTGTTCCCTCTCGCTGTCTCTCTCTCTGTCACATAAATAAAATCTTTAAAAAAAAAAGACAGGGATCAAAACAATTAAAAAACAGATTGGCAGAGTAGATAACATTATTTAGCTATATACTTTATACAAGAAAGTCACTTCAAATTTAATGATAGAAGGCATGTTAAAAATTGAAGGATGAAGGAACACACTGATAGATTTTCTTGCTGAATAATCCTTCTATCGTGGGAATAAATCCCACTTGTTCACAGCATACAAACCTTTTAATGCCCTGCTAAGTTTGGTCTGTGAATATACTGGTGAGAATGTCTGCATCAGTCAAATACGCCCAATAGGTTTTTTTTTTTAATTTTTATTTACTTTAAGATTTTTATTTATTTGACAGAGACACAGCGAGAGAGGGAACACAAACAGGGGAAGCTGCAGAGAGAGAGCGAGAAGCAGGCTTCCTGCCAAGCAGGGAGCTGGATATGGCGCTCGATCCCAGGACCCTGGGATCATGACCTGAGCTGAAGGCAGACGCTTAACAACTGAGCCACCCAGGCACCTCCAATTGTTTTTTTTTTTTCTAAAAATGTTTACTTATTGGGACGCCTGGGTGGCTCAGTTGGTTGAGCGGCTGCCTTCGGCTCGGGTCATGATCCCAGAGTCCTGGGATCGAGTCCCACATCGGGCTCCTTGCTCGGCAAGGAGCCTGCTCCTCCCTCTGCCTCTGCCTGCCTCTCTGTCTGCCTGTGCTCGCTCTCGCGCTCTCTAACTAATAAATAAATAAAATCAAGAAAAAAAAAAAAAATGTTTACTTATTTAAGTAATCTCTACATCAATGTGGGATTCAAACTCATGACCCCAAGATCAAGAGTCACATGCTTTTCCAACTAAGCCAGCCAGGCACCATGGATTTGTGTTTGTTTTTTTTTTTAAGATTTTATTTATTTATTTGACAGAGATCACAAGTAGGCAGAGAGGCAGGCAGAGAGAGAGAGAGGAGGAGGAAGCAGGCTCCCTGCTGAGCAGAGAGCCCGATGATGCGGGGCCTGATCCCAGGACACTGGGATCATGACCTGAGCCGAAGGCAGAGGCTTTAACCCACTGAGCCACCCAGGTGCCCCCACCATGGGTTTTTTAACATAGGTGCAAAAACAATGGAGCAATGGAGGGATGAAAGGTTTTTCAAGAAGTGGTGCTGTAACAACTAGACAGCAACAGACCCAAAACTGCATCTTGACCTAAATCTCACACATAACACAAAAATAAACTCAAAATGGTCAACAGACTTGAATGTAAAACTTAAAAGTGTAAAACTTTTAGGAAAAAAAAAAAACAGGAAAAACAGCATCTGGAGGTAGACAAGGTTTTTAAAGAGCACTACAAGATTAAGTGTCCTTTATTTTTTTTTAATTTTACTTATTTATTTGACAGACAGAGATCACAAGTAGGCAGAGAGGCAGGCAGAGAGAGAGGAGGAAGCAGACTCCCCGTTGAGCAGAGAGCCCGATGAGGGACTCGACCCCAGGACCCTGGGATCATGACCTGAGCCAAAAGCAGAGGCTTAACCCGCTGAGCCACCCTGGTGCCCCTAGACAAGGTTTTTAAACTTAACACTGAAACCAGAATGCATGAAAGTAAAAAATTTATATAATACACTGTATCAAAATTAAAGGCTTTTCTGCTGCAAAGGACCCTGTAAGGAAAATGAAAAAACAAAAACAAACAAACAAAAAAACTGTTGGAGGAAACACTCACAAATTATATATCCATTAAAGGACAAACATCTAGAATATAGAAAGAACTCTCAAAACTCAACAGCAAAAAAACCAATCCAAATGGCCAAAAGACAGAAAGAGACATTTCACTGAAGAGGATACAGAGATAGCAAACAAGCAGATGAAAACATCAATCGCAATCACTAGGGAAATGCAAATTAAAATCACAATGAGGGGGCGCCTGGGTGGCTCAGTGGGTTAAAACCTCTGCTTTCAGCTTGGGTCATGATCCTGGGGTCCTGGGATCAAGCCCCACATCGGGCTCTCTGCTTGGCGGGGAGCCTGCTTCCCTCTCCCTCTCACTCTGACTGCCTCTCTGCCTACTTGTGATCTCTGTCTGTCAAATAAATAAATAAAAATCTTTAAAAAATAAAAATAAAAAAAATAAAATCACAATGAGGTATCATTATATACCTACCAGAATGTCCAAAACAAAAAACAGTAACTCTACCACATGCTGACAAGATCACTCATACATTGCTGGTCGGAATGCAAAATGTTACAGCTGCTTTGGAAAACAGTTTGGTAGATTTTTTTTTTTTTTTAAGATTTTATTTATCTATTTGTCAGAGAAAGAGAGAGAGAGAGAGGGAGCGAGCACAGGCAGACAGAGTGGCAGGCAGAGGCAGAGGGAGAAGCAGGCTCCCTGCCGAGCAAGGAGCCCGATGTGGAACTCGATCCCAGGACGCTGGGATCATGACCTGAGCCGAAGGCAGCCGCTTAACCAACTGAGCCACCCAGGTGTCCCGGTAGATTTTTTTTTTTTTTTTTAATTTTATTTAGAGAGCACAAGCAGGGATGAGTGGCAGGCAGAGGAAGAAGCAGGCTCCGTGGTGAGCAAGGAGCCTGATGCTGGACTCACTCCCAGGACCCAGAGATGGTGACCTGAGCCAAAGGCAGATGCTTAAACAACTGAGCCACCCAGGCTTCCCGGTTTGGTAGATTTTTTTTTTTAAATCTAAACATGCAGGGCGCCTGGCTGGTTCAGTCCGTAGAGCATGTGACTCTCGATTTTGCAGGTGTGAGTTTGAGCCCCATGTTAGGCATAGAGATTACTTAAACAAAACAACAACAACAAAAAACCCTAAAGACTAAACATACAACTACCAAATGACCCGGAAATTGCAGCTCTGAGCATTTATCACATAGGCTTAAGTCCACACAAAACCCTATACATGAACGTCTACAGCAGCTTTATTCAAAATAGCCAAAAACTCTCCAGATGTTTTTGAATGGGTGAATGGTTAAACAAATTGTGGAACCTCCATACAATGGAGGTCCTCACCAACATAAAAGAACATACTCACCAACATAAAAGAACAAACTATTCATAAACACAACAACCTAAATCTCCAGGGTATTAGACTCACTGAAAAACACCAACCCCAGAATGTTACATAGTGTGTATGATCCCATTTATATAATATTCTTGAAATGACAAAATTGTAGAAATGGAAAACAGGTAAGTGGTTATCAGGGGTACAGGAGTGGGTGAGGCAGGAACAAAGCAGGTATAGTTGTAAAAGTACAACATGAGTGATCCTTGTGGTAATGGAGCTGTATCCAGACTGTATCAATGATAATATCCTTGGCATGATATTTACCAGTTTTGTAAAATGGTACTATTGGGCAAACGATATATATGATTTCTCTGCATTATTTCTTACTATGTGTGCAAATCTATAATTACCTCAAATAATAAGTTTAATTTTTAAGAAGTTAATCAGATATAGATTTTAGGCACTTCAAAATTTTTCTTTTTCTATTTTTTAAGATTTTATTCATTTATTTGACACAGAGAACAAGAGAGAACAAGCACGGGGAGCAGCAGAGGGAGAGGGAGAAGCAGGCTCCCGGCTGAGCAGGGACCCGGGTGCGGGGTTTGATCCCAGGACCCTGGGACCATAACCTGAGCTGAAGGCAGACCCCCCAACCGAATGAGCCACCCACGTGCCCTTCAAAATTTTTCAATAACTGGTATAGATATTAGAAAAGGGAATAGAAGGAACAGCCTCTTACATTTATTTTATTTATTTTAGATTATTTTTTTCAAAGACAAAACTATCAATTAAAACTTCCCAGAGAGGGGGCGCCTGGGTGGCTCAGTGGGTTGGGGCCTCTGCCTCCGGCTCGGGTCATGATCCCAGAGTCCTGAGATCGAGCCCCGCATCGGGCTCTCTGCTAAACAGGGAGTGTGCTTTCCCCTCTCTCTGCCTACCTCTCTGCCTACTTGTGATCCCTCCCTCTCTGTCAAATAAATAAATAAAATCTTTAAAAAAAAAAAACAAGGGGCGCCTGGGTGGCTCAGTGGGTTAAAGCCACTGCCTTCAGCTCGGGTCATGATCCCAGGGTCGTGGGATCGAGCCCCGCATCGGGCTCTCTGCTCTGCGGACAGCCTGCTTCCTCCTCTCTCTCTGCCTGCCTCTCTGCCTACTTGTGATCTCTATCAAATAAATAAATAAAATCTTTAAAAACAAAAAACAAAAAACAAAAAACAACTTCCCAGAGGGGTGCCTTGATGGCTCAGTCGGTAGAGCATGTAACTCTTGATCTTGGGGTCATGAGTTCAAGTGCTATGTTGGATGTAGAGATTGCTTAAAAATAAAAATTTTTTTAAAGATTTTATTTATTGGGGTGCCTGGGTGGTTCAGTGGGTTAAAGCCTCTGCCTTCAACTCAGGTCATGATCCAGGGGTCCTGGGAACGAGCCCTGAATCGGGCTCTCTGCTCAGTGGGGAGCCTGCTTCCCCCTCTCTCTGTCTCTGCCTGCCTCTCTGCCTACTTGTGATCTCTATCAAATAAATAAATAAAAATCTTAAAAAAAATAAATAAAGATTTTATTTATTTGAGAGACAGAGAGCACAAGCAGGTGGAGGGGCAGAGGGAGAGGGAGAAGCAAACTCCCTGCTGAGCAAGAAGGATCCTGGGATCATCACCTGAGCTGAAGTCAGACATTTAACCGAGTGTGCCACCCATGTGCCCCAAAAATAAAATCTTTTTTTTTTTTAAGATTTTATTTATATATTTGACAGAGAGAGACACAGCAATACAGGGAACAGAAGCAGGAGGAGTGAGAGAGAGAGAAGCAGGCTTCTTGCCGAGCAGGGAGCCCAGTGTGGGGCTTGATCCCAGGACCCTGGGATCATGACCTGAGCCAAAGGTAGACACTTAATGACTGAGCCACCCAGGTGCCCCCAAAAATAAAATCTTAAAAAAATAAAAACTTCCATATGTTTATAAAAAATTTTTTTTAAATTAAAAAAAAATAAAAATAAAAATAAAAACTTCCCCCCAAAATACAGGCATTAAATAATAAAGTAAAAACTAGGCTCTATATCAAGTCTTTAAGTCTAGAAAAACCTATCATTAGATTGTTCATGTACCATTGTTTAGAATTCAAACAGGCTAAATAATCCTCATTATTAGTAGTTTTCTAGGTGTGATATTATAACATAATAATACATGTTGGTCTTCCTCTGGGTTCCTGACACAGAGATCCTAAAACCCTTGGAATTTCCTGAGTGTTAGGGGAGAGAGGAATATCTCTTGTTATTCATAAGTCCCTTTCAACCATACCTGCATTATGCTAATTAAAGGATGGCAGTTGGATGCCAGAGGAACCAATCTAGAGATTAAAGAATTAGAATTTTTCAACCCCATCCCCAACCCCACCCCTCTACTGAGGGAAGGGTAGAGGGTCTGGGAATTGAGCTAAGCAACAACCACCAATGATTTAATCAATCATGCCTACATGATGGAATCTCCATAAAAACCCCACACAAAGGGGTTCAGAGAGCTTCTGGGTTGATGAACACATCATGGTGCTGGGAGGGTGGTTCATCTGGAGAGAGTATAGAAGCTCTAGATCCCTTTCCACATTCTTAACCCTATGCATCTCTTCCCTTTGACTCTTCCCGAATTGCATCTTGTGAATACATCCAGGAATATAGTCAGTAAAGCACTCACTTGAATTCTGTGAGCCATTCTAGCAAGTTATCGAACCCTAGGATAGGGTCATGGGAACCCTGATTTATGGCTGTTAGCTCAGATGCGCAGGAGGCCCGGACTTACAACTGAGAACTGAAGTGGGTGATGCAGTCTTATTAAGGGTTTGAGCACTAAGCTGTGGAATCAGCACTAACTCCACTAGTTAGTGTTGGAAGTGCTGTGATTAGAGAGAAATAAGCATTTTCCGTAACTAGGATAGTTTAAACTAGGAGATGGGAGCCCTGATTAATAAACCAGAAACCTCATTTCAGTTCAAAAGCAAACAGCATATTATAAATTAATAAATTTAAAAATTAATAAAACTCGTCAATGTGACTGAATTTTCCAGAATGCTGTTTCTCCACTCAGTCTAGCTACAAAAATTACTACTGGTGTTATTATGCAATAATTGTACTTACATGGCTATTGTAGAGTTCTTCCAGAAGAGCTAAGGATTTAATGGACTTGGATCTGCAAATTTCCTCCTCTGTGAATTTCTGGATGTCTTGATGTACCTTCTGAGCCTGACCCAAACGCAAAAATCCTATTTTAAACTTTGCTAACTTCAGAAGAATATTGTCAACAGCAGAATGTGTATAGCTGGTCAACAAAACACTAAAACCACAGGCATAGAGAATTCTTACCTAGTAATGAATAAAAGAAAGAAAAATAACATTACTTTTAATTCCAAATAATTTTCAACATGCTTATATTTTTCAAATACAATCAGAAAACTTAATAGGAAGCATATCTTAGAGCTGAGCCAAGGTAAGTATCTAAAAAATTATAAAGTCAAAATGTTCTATGAAAATCACATGGCATTATCTCATTAATTAATGATATGTTAATAACATATTATTAATGATAATAAAGTTAGGTATATTTTATTATTTATTATTGATAATAAAATTGAGTACAAAGTACAAACTTTGAATAGTGCCTGGCACACAGTATCAATCAACAAATATTTGTTGCCATCATTATGATTATTCTAAGATTAGCACAGAAATCGACTGACATGGAAAAATCCCAGAAAAATCTATTTCAACCACCTCTGTATAATTTATCACTTTTTTAAGGCAAAGAAAACATACAATGATACACATGCCACCAAATGAAAGACATCTCAGATAATCGTAAATGCAAAAACCTACAACATGATTACAACTTTTTGTGACTTAGCTTTTATATTTCTCTTGTCATTCTTTTTTTTTTCTAAGCTTTTATTTATTTATTTGACATAGAGAGAGAGTTCACACGTACGCAGAGAGGCAGGCAGAGAGAGAGCAGGCAGCCTGATGTGGGGCTTGATCCCAGGACCCCACAATCATGACCTGAGCCAAAGGCAGGGGCTTAACCCACTGAGACACCCAGGCACCCCTCTCTCATGTCATTCTTAAAGGTTAATTTGAAATAAAGCCTTTTGATTTAAAATTCAGCCCTTTTGATAGAAAACATCACATTCTCCAAACTGAGAAGCTGATTTAAATAGTTTCTAAGCAAAAGAGTAACCTTACAAGAGTACATATTGTAGTTGTTTTTCCTGTTCCAGGCATACCCACGATGAGCGTGTAGTCTTTTGAAAGAAGTACCTTTTTCATCGCTTGTCTCTGAGGTTTATTCAAACCTACATTTAAATTTAAAAATAACAGGAAAAAGAATGTTGGATTTCAATGAGCAAATTAACTATAAGAAAAGCAGCCTCTCTTCAAGTTTGTTTTTCAATATGTCCTTTTTTTTTTTTTAAAGATTTTATTTATTTGTCAGAGAGTGAGCACAGGCAGAGTGGCAGGCAGAGGCAGAGAGAGAAGCAGGCTCCCTGCTGAGCAAGGAGCCCAATGTGGGACTCAATCCCAGGACGCTGGGATCATGACCTGAGCCGAAGGCAGCTGCTTAACCAACTGAGCCACCCAGGCGTCCCCAATATGTCTTTTTAAAGTAAGAAAATGTCATGGTGATATTAAAGTGTATTGGTAAACTACTTCCTAAGATAATCTGTCTAAAAATTATAAGTTTATTAAGTTACAAAAATGCTAAGCTATAATAGACACTGAATTATAAATACACCCAAGAACAATCAATGGAAGCAGACATGCTGATTATCACATACCTCTTAGAATGCAGGCAACAGTATCTTTTGCATCATATGGAAGAACAGAACTGAGGTAGGATGTAAACTGAGGTTCACGAAAGTCAATGATTAAATCTCGAAGTTTTTGGCTGAAAAGAAAAAAAAAAGTGTTTTTAGTACTATTCCTTAAGAAAGATGGGTAAATTTCAGATTCACTCATTGTTACAAACCTGACACAAGTATTTTCCATCAATTTAGAAAGATTTCCTAAGGGGGTATCTATATCACAAGTTTTTTCTTCCTGGTCCAATCTGAACAAAGTTGATTCTGAGAGTATTGACAAGTTCCTAAAACAGCAAACAGATGTACATTTAACATAGTCAGTTGGTCTGTATAAGAAATACATTGCTGTGGGATGCCTGAGTGGCTGTTGATTAAGCCCCTGCCTTCGGCATAGATCATGATCCCAGGGTCCTGGGATCAAGTCTCGCACTGGGTTCCTTGCTCAGCAGAAAGTCTGCTTCTCCCTCTGCCTGCCACCCCCCCTCTTGTTTGTATTCTCAATTTCTCTCTCTCTCTAATAAAATCTTAAAAAAGGACGGGAGGGAAAGAAGGAGGAAAGAAGGAATACATTGCTGTTTGCTAAAAGAGTAAATGAGCCAAAATAGCTATTAAAATGGCTACCAGGCCCTAATTCATACTTGACAATCAGACAATATAAGAATGGTACACTGGGACGCCTGGGTGGCTCAGTGGGTTAAAGGCTCTGCCTTCAGCTCAGGTCATGATATCAGGGTCCTGGGAGCGAGCCCCACATCGGGCTCTTTGCTCAGCAGGGAGCCTGCTTCCCTCTCTTTCTGCCTGCCTCTCTGCCTACTTGTGATCTCTCTCTCTCTCGTTCTGTCAAATAAATAAATAAAATCTTAAAAAAAAACAAAACAAAAGAATGGTGCACTTGAAGGAAAAGGGAGAAAAGTAGGGTTCAGGATACTAAGGTCAAATCAATTAATCAGGAACCTACAACACTTGCTGACAATTCACTAGGCCTCGCTTTGCAATCTAGCCTGGACTCACCATGCCGACAAGGATCCTGAGCACAGGGCCCATCCCTCCTCCAGCCTGGAGCACAGTTCTCTTTCCTGATGCCTTCTCCCACTCCTCTTCCAACTCCTAAAACCCTGGGGTTCCCTAGAGTCCCTCCCCTGGTCCTCTGTACTGTTTTTTCTTGTCATTTTCCCTTGGTTCCATCCCCTCGTGTAGCTCTAAGTGCTGAATCTACATCTTGAGGCCTGACCTCACAGTCTTTTTCTACTTGGCTGCTCACCTGAGCTTCAGGTTTGGATATCCGGCAGGCAGCAAGAATTTTCCACTTGGTCAAAACCCAGGCTATGAAAACTCAATACATTCAAAACTGAACAACTCTTTACTCCCGCTGAACCTGATCATCATTATGTGGCTCTGATTCCAGTCAACAGCACTTGCCTCTACACCATTGCCTTGTCCTTCCTTCTCTCTTCCCCTCACCTCTCCCCAACCTCCATATCCAATCAGCATCCAAATGTTAGCCAATTTTACTTTCTAAATACTTCTCAAAATCACTCCATGCTCTCTGCCAAAGCTACCTTGCCCTCAATCACCGCTGGTCTGGGCCACTACAAGTTTCCTGGTTTCCATGCTTTCAGATTCATCTCTATTAATTAACTCTTCTTCACAATGCATCCACAAAGAAATGCAAATCCGATTATTACGGCTCTTCTGTTTAAAATTCTTTAATACATCTGAAAAGTCACAACTTAACATGGTATATAAGATCTTCTATGAAGTGACCTCCCCAATCACACTCTCTTCTTCATCTTTTACATTCCTGCACTTTGCTAAACGTTCCATCACACCGTAATGTCATTATGTACCACGTTCCTCTGTCCAGCATACTCTTCTCACACTGCTTCACCAGGCAATTAATTCACCGGGTGAAGATCCAGAATGACCTCTTGCAAAAGCTTTCCCTGAGCTTTCTGAAATTGGGTTCAATGCCTCTCATCCGTGTTCTCTTCAATTCAAACACTTGTCATATTGGACCAGAAGTATGTTTATTTGTTTACCCCCAAGATTATAAACTCCTCAACGATTTGCAAAGCAGGATACACACTAAATAAATAACTGCAAGTGACTGCCAGAAACCCTAGCAGACAAAAGAAGTACTGTGCCTCATACTCCCATATCATGAAACCCAGACTGGGGCTGGTTGTGGCTAAACTAGAATTACTGACTGGCAGGGGACAAGCCCGGACACATCCAGGGCAGTTACACAGAAGTCACTGCATCCCAATTCCTGATCTCCATCCATTAAGACACGGGAGGCCTGGCCTGCACTTCACACAAGGAAGGCTGGGAGGGCAGGAAGAGGGGAATGTAGACATTAGTGAGCATGGATATCGGTCTCAACCACAAATGTTCATACCAACGATTTTATTTACTTAATATTTTTTAAATAAACTCACTTTGTTTTAACAAAGATAAATATACTTTATGTCACAACTATAAATAGGAAAAAAACGGTTTTTTAGAAAAAGATTTTATTTTTAAGTAACCTGTACACTCAACATGGGGCTCGAATCTATAACCCAGAGATCAAGAGTTGCATGTTTGAGCGAGCCAGGCACCCCAAAATGATTCTATATAGAAGGAGAAAATGAAATGGTGAGTGCCCAGAGTGCTACAAGTAAGCTTCATGGCTAACTGGGGATCTAGCCTGCCTGACATTCATGTGGTGATGAGAACTAGATAAGCAGGTCCACATAAGCATCATGAAACAGAATATACTAATCAAACCTTAGCAGTTTGGTAGTTCCTCAAAATGCTAAACTCAATTTCACCAATAGGCATCTACAAAGGAGAGTAAAAATATATTTACATAGGGACGCCTGTGGGGTCTCAGATGGTTAAGAGTCCGACTCTTGATTTCAGCTCAAACCACAATCTCAGGGTCCTAGGACTGAGCCCCACATTGGGCTCTGTGCTCAGTGGGGAGTTGGCTTCTCTCTCTCCCTCTCCCCCTCTCCTCACTCTAAAATAAATAAATCTCTAAATATATATATATATATTCATGTAAAAATTTGTATGTGAATATTTACAGCAACACTAGCCTTAACACCCAAAAGTACAAACAACTCAAATGTCCATCAGCTGGTGAATGGATGAGCAAAATGTGGACTATCCACATAATGGAACTTATTCAGGCATAAAAAAAGAAGGTACTGGGGCACCTGGGTGGCTCAATCGTTAAGCCTCTGCCTTCGGCTCAAGTCATGATCCCAGGGTCGTGGGATTGAGCCCTGCATCAGGTTCTCTGCTCATTGGGGAGTCTGCTTCTCCTTCTCCCACTCCCCCAGCTTGTGGTCCCTCTCTTGCTGTCTCTCAGCAAGACATTAAAGAGATTAAAAAGCAAGAGATTAAAAAATCTCTTTTTTAAAAAAAGAAAAGAAATAAGGTAGTGATAAATGCCGAAACAAAGATGAGCTTCAGAAACATTATGCTACGTAAAAGAAGCTAGGCAAACAAAACAGAACAAAACAAATCCAAAAACCCTATGATTCTATTTAGATGAAATATCCAGAAGAGGGGCACCTGGGTGGCTCAGTCGGTTAAGTATTTGCCTTCAGCTTGGGTCATGATCCCAAGACCCTGGGATCAAGTCCTGCATCAGGCTCCCTGCTCAATGGGGAGTCTGCTTCTTCCCCTCCCTCTGGTCTTCCCCCTGCTCCTTCTCTCTGTCACTCTCTCTCTCTCTCAAATTAAAAAAAAACGAAACAGTATGCTAAGTAAAGAAAAGCCAGTCACAGAAGACCACATATGATCCCATTTCTATGAAATGTTCAGAACAGGCATACCTACAGAGACAGGAAACTGGTGATTGCTTAGAGTAGGGGGAATGAATACCAAAGAGTACAAGGGTTCTTTTTTGGGGTGATGAAAATATTCTAAAAGTGATTTTGGTGATGCCTGCACAACTATAAGAATATATTAGAAACGGGGCACCTGGGTGGCTCAGTTGGTTAACCGACTGCCTTCAGCTCGGGTCATGATCTCAGGGTCCTGGGATCGAGCCCTGCATCGGGCTCCCTGCTCAGTGGGGAGCCTGCTTCTCCCTCTCCCTCTGCTGCTCTGCCTGCTTGTGTCTCGCTCTCTCTGTCAAATAAATAAATAAAATCTTAAAAAAAAAAAAAAAGAATATACTAGAAACCATGAATAATGGTTTAAATGAATAAACTATGGATAGGATGCAATTTATATATCCATAAAGCTGTCACCCCACCAAAGGAACATTTCATTACCTGTCTAATAAGCAGGTTATTGATGTCACGTTAATCTCCTTCACATATCCCCTAGATAAAGCAAACAGTGTTCTCTCTTCTCCACTTAAAATAATTCTATCACCTGCCATTAGATTTGTGACAGGCATGTCTCCATTTTTACGTCGAAAATTATGTAAATATTGTCCATCACAAACTGTTTTCACACATTCTGTTCTAATCAGGTTTCCAATGCAGTTACCACTCTCCTCCCTATGAAACAGAAAGAGAGAAAGCTTCCATTTACCTCATATATATAAATATTATATTAGCATTTTTCCACAATTTACTTCTTCATCTGGCCCCTGGAAGCCATAATGCTGACTCATTCATTTTTACATTTTCCACAATCTACATTAAAGTGTTAGAAATGCTAAGCAGGGGCACCTGGGTGGCTCAGTGGGTTAAAACCTCTGCCTTCAGCTCAGGTCATGATCCCAGGGTCCTGGGATCTAACCCTGCTTCAGGCTCTCTGCTCAACAGGGAGCCTGCTTCCCTTCCTCTTTCTCTGTCTGCTGCTCTGCCTACTTGTGATCTCTCTCTGTCAAATAAATAAATAAGAGGGGGCAACTGGGTGGCTCAGTGGGTTAAAGCCTCTGCCTTCGGCTCAGCTCATGATCTCAGGGTCCTGGGATCGAGCCCTGTATCTGGCTCTCTGCTCAGTGGGGAGCCTGCTTCCTCCTCTCTCCCTGCCTGCCTCTGTGACTACTTGCAATCTCTGTCTATCAAATAAATAAATAAAAATGCTAAAAAAATAAATAAATAAATAGGATCTTTAAAAAAAAAAAAAAAGAAAAAGAAATGCTAAGCAAACATTCTATTAGTTTAAAAATAATCTCTCATCAAAAGACCCTAGACCAGTGCTAGGTAGCACATCCCTTCTTGCAGCCACAGGCTGGGATCTCTGAAAAACGTGTATCAGTACTTTGAACTCCGAATGACATCCCTACTTCCTATGCTGATAAATGTAATAAGGAAGATAAATGGTAATACTTCTCCTGAACTTGATGTTCTTTAGTATTTTTTTTTAACTTTTTTTTTTTTTTAAGATTTTTTAATTTACTTATTTGTCAGAGAGAGAGGGAGAGAGAGCGAACAAACACAGGCAGACAGAGAGGCAGGCAGAGGGAGAAGCAGACTCCCTGCCAAGCAAGGAGCCCGATGTGGGACTCGATCCCAGGACGCTGGGATCATGACCTGAGCCGAAGGCAGCCGCTTAACCAACTGAGTCACCCAGGCATCCCTGTTCTTTAGTATTTACAAGAGGATTTATAATCACTGTTATTAAAATAATAGCAAGCAAAATAAATAAATAAAATAATAGCAAACAAACTGATAATGCCACTGCTTCCAAGAAGCAAGTTTTAAGCATTTACAATTTCTCAGGCACGACTGTTAAAATACAGCTTTGGAAGCTTGTTAGCATGTACACCTGACATATTCACTGTGCTGACATGGTCTATCAAAAACAACTTAAATTTTATCCACTGTAATGGTTCATTGTGTTAAAATTTACTGTTAAGGAAATAATGATCCAATTATTTCTAAAGTCACATTAAAACCAATATTCATTCTAAAAGTTATAAATAGGTAGGGACGCCTGGGTGGCTCAGTTGGTTAAGCGGCTGCCTTCGGCTCAGGTCATGATCCCAGCGTCCTGGGATCGAGTCCCACATCAGGCTCCTTGCTCAGCAGAGAGCCTGCTTCTCCTTCTGCCTCTGCCTACCACTCTGTCTGCCTGAGCTCATTCTCTCTCTAATAAATAAATTAATTAATTTTAAAAAACAATAATAATAAAAAAATAATAAAAGTTATAAATAAGTAGATCAAAAACAATGGAATACTACATAAAGAAAAATACTATGCAAAGATATACTGAATTACTTCTTTCTAAACAACTTGTAAAAAAATAGATCTCTAGGGGCACCTGGGTGGCTGGGTGGGTTAAGCCACTGCCTTCGGCTCAGGTCATGATCTCAGGGTCTGGGATTGAGTCCCGCATTCGGCTCTCTGCTCGGTGGGGAGCCTGCTTCCCTCTCCCTCTCACTATGTCTGCCTCTCTGCCTACTTGTGATCTCTCTCTGTCAAATAAATAAATAAAATCTTTAAAACAAAATAGATCTCTATAGGAAACAAACTGAGGGCTGCTGGAGGGGAGGTGGGTAGAGTGATGGGGTAATTGGGTGATGAGCATTAATGAAGGCACTACAACTGGGTGTTGTAGACAATGACTCACTGAACTGAAACTAAAAAATAAAAAAATTTATAAAAATTTTTGTAACAGGGGCGCTGGGTGGCTCAGTGGGTTGGAGCCTCTGCTTTCGGCTCAGGTCATGATCCTACAGTCCTGGGATCGAGCCCCGCATCGGGCTCTCTGCTTGGCGGGGAGCCTGCTTCCTCCTCTCTCTGCCTGCCTCTCTGCCTGCTTGTGATCTCTGTCAAATTAATAAATAAAATGTTAAAAAAAAAAAAAAGAAAATTTGAATCTGTATCAAAAGAGAGAGATCACAAGTAGGCAGAGAGGCAGGCAGAGAGGAAGGGAGAAGCAGGCTCCCTGCTGAGCAGAGAGCCAGAGGTAGGGCTGGATCCTAGGATCCCAAGATCATGACCTGAGCCGAAGGCAGAGGCTTAACCCACTGAGCCACCCAGGCGCCCCAAAAGGACTAAGAATTTTCAAAATAAGATTTCTCAAAGAGCGCCTGGGCGGCTCAGTCATTAGGCGTCTGCCTTTGACTCAGGTCATGATCCCAGGGTCCTGGCATCGAGGCCCGAATCGGGTTCCCTGCTCAGGGGGGAGCCTGCTTCTGCCTCTCCCACTCCTTCTGCTTGTGTTTCCTCTCTCGCTGTGTCTCTATCAAATAAATAAATAAAATCTTTTAAAAAAAAAAAAGAGATTTCTCAAGATATATTTAACCTGCTGAAAATAAGAATAGTGCTCTACTTAGAAACAATTCCTTGACAACCATCTACAGTTGGCATGAATATATGAAATTGCACAGCTCTAACATGATATCATGTATCCTGTATTTTTCAGGAATTCCAAATACCATCCCATTAGGTAATCCAAATTACTGAAGTTTTACTGTATTAGATAGACCACTTACATTTCTGAAGTAGGCATTAACCAAATATGCTGGTGATTTTTTTTATTATCCTTTGACTGTGACTCCAGGGTTAACATTAGACACCAAAGGCTGAAATACTCTAAGTGTGTAAGCTTTAGATGTTGGGTTTCTTCTTTTATTTTGGGCAGCATGCCAATCGGGACTGAAATGTCATCCATCTGTTGTTCCACTGCTCTAAAGAGAGATGTACATAAAACATTTTACTGGCTGGCTATAAAAATGAGGTTATTTCTAAAATAAGCAACATATATGATGATCACTGTAACTTATAACCACAGGTCCTAATTTTCTTTAAAGTCATTTCAACATTTTATAAGCCAAACGGCTTTTTACAAAGCAAATGCTTAAGAAAATAGTATTATCTTGCCCTTAAAGAGTACAACCTAATACCTACTTACGTTTGGTATACTCTAATTTTCATTACAATGGTAGCAAGTCTCGGCTTTTTGTACAACTGCACTTCTCAAAATCACAATATTATGTACATCCAGCTCTATACCATTAGAAAGTCAACACACAAAAAAATGGAGAACTGGGGCACCTGGGTGACTGTCACTAGGTGTCTGCCTTCAGCTCAGGTCAGGATCCTGGGGTCCTGGGATTGAGCCCTACATCGGGCTCCCTGCTCAGCGGGAAGTCTGTTTCTCCCTCTCTCACTCCCCCTACTTGTGTTCCCTCTCTCACTGTCTCTCTCTCTCTGTCCAATAGATAAATTTTTTTTTTTTTTTAAATGGAGAGGGGGGGACGCCTGGATGGCTCAGTTGGTTAAGCGGCTGCCTTCGGCTCAGGTCATGATCCCAGCATCCTGGGATCGAGTCACACATCAGGCTCCTTGCTCGGCGGGGAGCCTGCTTCTCCCTCTACCTCTGCCTGCCACTCTGTCCGCCTGTGCTCGCTCTCTCTCTCTAACAAATAAATAAATAAAATCTTAAAAAAAAAAAATGGAGAGGGGCACCTGGGTGGCTCAGTGGGTTAAAGCCTCTGTCTTCAGCTCAGGTCATGATACCAGGGTCCTGGGATCAAGCCCCACCTCGGGCTCTCTGCTCAGCAGGGAGCCTGCTTCCCTCTCTCTGCCTGCCTCTCTGCCTACTTGTGATTTCTGTCTGTCAAATAAATAAATAAAATATTTTTTTTAAAGTCTTAAAAAAATGGAGAATTATATGGAGTATCAATTGTGCTTAATATTAACTTCTGAATTTTTATATGAAAACAATTATAAGATAGCATAGAAAACATAGAGAATAAGATTTTCAAAAAAATATGCTTGTGCTACAGACCCAAACTTCCCAAAGCTCATTGTCCTCTGCATTAAGAAATCATTTATTTGAGGGGCACCTGGGTGGCTCAGTGGGTTAAGCCTCTGCCTTCAGCTCAGGTCATGATTTCAGGGTCCGGGGATAGAGCCCTGCATCGGGCTCTTTGCTCAGCAGGGAGCCTGCTTCCCACCCCCCTTCTCTCTCTGCCTGCCTCTCTGCCTACTTATGATCTCTGTCTGTCAAATAAATAAATCAAAACTTTTTTAAAAAGTCATTTTATTTGATTTATATTCAAATCAAATATGATATATCAAATCAAAATATGATTTATATTCATATTTGATATAATACTTTGAAAAGTCCTTTATGGGAATTTTTAGGCTGAATTGGAAATTTTGGTCTTGATTTTATCTTGTTTCCTACTCTGTATTTATAGCTAACTACTTTTTTGTGTCTTTCAAAACTTTCACTGGCTTATGAAGGTATAAATACAAATGACTGGTTTTAAGACAGCTAACAAACTTCTCATATGTAGAAAAATAGACACATAGGCACCTGGCTGGCTCAGTCAGTGGAGCGTTCAACTCTTGATCTTGGGATTGTAAGTTAGAGCCCCAAGTTGGATGTAGAGATCACTTAAAAAAAAAAAAAATCTTGGGGCACCTGGGTGGCTCAGTCAGTTAAGCATCAGACTTCAGCTCAGGTCATGATCACAGGGCTCCTGGATCAAGCACAGTGTTGGGCTCCCTGCTCAGCAAGGAGTCTGTTTCTCCATTCCCTCTGCCACTCCCCAGCTCATGTACTCCCCACCCTGTGTCAAATAAATAAGTAAAATAATAGGGAAAAATTTGTATAATATTTAAAATTCCTGGGGCACCTGGGTGGCTCAGTCATTAAGCATCTGCCTTCAGCTCAGGTCAGGATCCCAGGGGCCCCAATTGAGCCCCACATAGGGCTCCCTACTTAGCAGGAAGTCTGCTTCTCCCTCTAACCCTCCCTCCTCTCATGCTCTCACTCTCTTTCTCAAATAAATAAAATCTTTAAAAATAAACAACAACCAAAAAAGGCATGTAACATTCAAACTTCCTGGGGCACCTGGGTGGCTCAGTTAAGCATCTGCCTTCGGCCTTCAGCTCAGGTCATGATCCCAGTGTTCTCAGATCAATCCCGCATGAGGCCCCTTGCTCAGCCGGGAGTCTGCTACTCCCTCTGCCTGCTGCTCCCCCAGCTTGTGCTCCTCTCTCTGACAAATTAAAGAAAAAAAATTTTAAGTTTTTTTTAACTTATGTCTACACTCTACATGGAGTTCAAACTTAAAACCCTGAGATCATGGGACGCCTGGGTGGCTCAGTTGGTTAAGCGGCTGCCTTTGGCTCAGGTCATGATCCCAGCGTCCTGGGATCGAGTCCCACATCGGGCTCCTTGCTCGGCAGGGAGCCTGCTTCTCCCTCTGCCTCTGCCTGCCTCTCTGCCTGTGCGCGCACTCTCTCTCTCTCTAACAAATAAATAAATTAATTAATCTTAAAAAAAAAAAAAAACAAAAAAAAACCCTGAGATCAAATCACATGCTCCCCTAAATGAAACTGCCAGATCCCCCTTCTTAACCAGATTCCATTAAGTCCTAAAATTATTTCATTTCCCCAGAACCTATCTGCAGCAAGATTAAAATAACCACTTTTGAAAGAAGTTTAAAAAGCATTCTATTATCCCCCAAGGAAATCAGGCTGGTTACAAAATATGAACTGTGATTTGTTTTTTTCTATTCCCTTCATTTTAGAAATACTACCCACAAAGAAAAATCACTAAAATGAAATTATCAGTTCCAGATCAGACAACAAAGTTAAATCATTTTGAGCTGAGTAAACACTTAACTGGAATACTTTGGGAAGAAAATGTTTTTACCTGCTATAAAGAGCACAGTTGCCAATTTGTGAACAATATTTACAAGTTTGCTGGTCCTCAATTATTTGTGGTAAAGGAGCAAGCTTTGTCTTATCCTTTTCAATAGCAGATTTGCTAATACGGTGAAACAAAGAGTATGCCATCTGGTTTCTTAGCCTTAATAATTCTATGGAACAAAAAGGTGGGTGTGTGTTTAAGAATTTATTTAAATTCAAGTTTATTTATTTATTTTTCTCTTGTAAAACCTTCAGATTTAAAAACATAAAATGAACATTCTTATTTCCTATTACACTACAATAACTGTTAACATTTTGGTGTATATTTTGGTATATATTTGCTTAAATTTTTGTTCACTTCCTAAGTTCTTTTCTTATTATTAACACATAATGTATTATTTGTTTCAAGGGTACAGATCTGTGATTCATCAGTCTTACACAATTCACAGCGCTAACCACAACACATACCCTCCCCAGTGTCCATAACCCAGTCACCCTATCCCTCCCCCACACCACTCCAGCAACCCTGTTTGTTTCCTGAGGTTAAGAGTCTCTTATGTTTGTGTCCCTTTCTGGTTTCACCTTGTTTCATGTTTTCCTCTCTTCCCCTATGATCCTCTGCCTTGTTTCTTAAATTCTGCATATGAATGAGATCATATGATAATTATCTTCCTAACTGACTTATTTCACTTAGCATAATACCCTCTAGTTCCATCCAGATCAATGCAAATTTTCTGATGGCTGCATAATATTCCATTGTATATACAGATCACATCTTCTTTATCCATTCACGTGTTGATGGACACCTAAGCACTTTTCATAGTTTGGCTATTGTGGACATTACTGATATAAACATTGGGGTGCATGTGCCCCTTTGGATCACTCCATAAGTTCTTTCAAACGGCCATATATATATATATCTCATAACTAGTAAATACTGTGAAGTTGATATTTTTAGCTAAATGCTAAGGATAAATACAGCTATCTAGAATGTCTCAATAACACAGGAAGTTTAAATAAATTTTTGTATAATAAAATTTTGAAAGGTTAAAGATGTTTTCAAATATACAGTATATTGTTAAAATTCCTTTTTAAAAAATACAACTAAAACTAAACAAATAAGGAAGCAAGCAAATAAATAAATAAAACCACAACTATATATTACAACCTGTATTAGGCCTAGCAAGTACAGTGAATGATTTTTCAGGTATATACACAGATGACCAAGGGTTAAAGGAAAAAAAAGAAACAAACAACACCCAGAGAAGTAACTGGAAAGAGAAGAACTCAACCTCTTTTATCAAGATGGTTGGCAGGCACAGGGTACATGTGGCCAGTCTTGAGGTAAAGGAGCAGGCCAGCCTCTGGATCAGCTCTCCTCTCTTGGCTCAGCAGTGTGTACAGAACAAGCTGTGAAAACATCGTACATTTTGTCAAATAAAAGTTTAACTTTCATATATCCGTGCGTGTTTAGCAATCAACACACACTGTAACTTTAAAATCAAAAGGTCAGGGCGCCTGGGTGCCTCAGTCAGTTGAGCAACCAACGACGGGTTTCAACTCAGGTCATGATCTCACGGGTTGTGGGATCCAGCCTCACAAATAGCCCCTCGCTCAGCAGATAGTCTGCTTGAAAGATTCTCTCCTGGGGTGTCTGGGTGGCTCAGCTGTTAAGTGTCTGCCTTCAGCTCAGGTCATGATCCTGGGGTCCTGGGATCAGGCCCCGCATCGGGCTCCCTGCTCAGCAGGAAGCCTGGCTCTTCCACTTCCCCTGAGTGTGTTCCAGCTTTTGCTGTGTCTCTCTTTGTCAAATAAATAAATAAAATCTTAAAAAAAAAAAAAAGATTCTCTCCCTTTGCAACCCCCACTGCATGCACACATGCACACACACATTCATTTTTATTCTAAAAATGAATAAATAAATCTTTAAAAAATGAATTAAAAAATCAAAAGGTCAAGGGCGCCTGGGTGGCTCAGTGGGTTAAGCCTCTGCCTTCGGCTCAGGTCATGGTCTCGGGGTTCTGGGATCGAGCCCCGTATCGGGCTCTCTGCTCTGCGGACAGCCTGCTTCCTCCTCTCTCTCTGCCTGCCTCTGTCTACTTGTGATCTGTCAAATAAATAAATAAAATCTTTAAAAAAAAATCAAAAGGTCCATTAAAATATTTCCATTTTGAAAATAACATTAGGCAAATTAATAAAGATAACACAATAATTCAATGTCAAATGTTGAACTTCTACAATACAAACACTTGTCTATGCTTCCAGTTTTGTTTTTTTTTTTAAGATTTTATTTATTTTGGGGTGCATGGGTGGCTCAGTGGGTTAAGCCTCTGCTTCGGCTAAGGTCATGGTCTCGGGGTCCTGGGATCAGCCCCACATCGGGCTCTCTGCTCTGCGGACAGCCTGCTTCCTCCTCTCTCTCTCTCTGCCTCTCTGCCTACTTGTTATCTCTATCAAATAAATAAATAAAATCTTTAAAAAAAAAAGATATTTCCATTTTGAAAATAACATTAGATAAATTAATAAAGATAACACAATAATTCAATGTCAAATATTGAACTTCTACAATACAAACACTTGTCTATGCTTCCAGTTTTGTTTTGTTTTTTAAGATTTTATTTATTTTGGGGCACCTGGATGGCTCAGTGGGTTAAAGCCTCT